>CAUYMX010032176.1:0-31397 GCA_963573855.1 Lepilemur septentrionalis | reverse complement strand
ACTTCACACAAATCTAAAAAAAATGTATTTGAGGCTTGCAATGGTTTTTTCCATATAAATTATCTCATTTATATTTTCTGATATTGGCTGAGGTAGGTATTAAAACCATCATTGTGCACATGATTACTCTGATCTGAGACTCTTGAGTTGAATAAACCAGTTCAGTCTCAGGATTCTAAAAACTTTACACCTTTGCCTTTGCTACCACATCAACAATCCCCTTAACTTTTCTCAGAAGAATCTGTTATGAGCTATATCTGTCTCTAGCTCTGCTTCTCTTGTGACACCCATCCACTAGATGAAAGGCAGATATTTGCTTTCCATTTATAGCATGTTACTTCTCTTCCCCTAATATTTCTCCTCATCTCCAGTTTACTCATTGGTTATCTCTGGGTCTTCTAGCCACCTGCCAAAATATGCTTTGTATAGGTAAATTCTTTCCTCTTCTTAATAAAAGTATTTTTGTACTTACATTTAACTAAAAATGTCTTCTAAGTGGATTTGTAATATGCTCTTTGGACTTTAATATATGAGAGGCCTAGTATTCATCAAAGTGACTTCATTATTTCCTTTCTAAGATATGCACAATGGATTCATATTAAATTGTTAAAAAGGATGTGGAATCATTTTATAATATTAAAACTGTACTAAATTTTAAATATTATTTGAAATAAATTATTTTTAATAATATATGTATATAATAGAATATTATGCAACCATTAAAAAGGAGATTCTGCCGTTTTTGACAAAATGGATAGATCTGGAGGGCCATTATACTGAATGAGATTAGTCAGAGAGAAAGGCATATACTGTATGATGCCATTATTATGTGGAATCTAAAGAAGTCTGATTCATAGAAACAGAGTAGAATGGTGGTTGCCAGGGTCTGGGAGCTGGGTGAAAAGGGGAGATATTTTCCAAAGGGAAAAAAACTTTCAGTTATAAGATGAATAAATCCTGGAGATCTAACATACAGCATTGTGACTATAATTAATAATAGTACATTGTATACTTGAAATTGGTCAGGATATTAGATCTTAAATGTTTTCACCACACATATACGTACACAGAAAGAAAAAAAATACTAAGATAACTATGTGAGATGATGAATTTGTTAACTAACTTGATCTTGGTAATTGCTTACTATATATATATATATATATCAAAACATCATGTTGTATACCTTATATATATTTTTTTTTCAATTATGCCTTAATAAAGTTGAAAAAAGAACATAAAATGTAAGTATATATACATATGCATATTAATAAATCAGAAGTATTACAGTAACCTATTTGAATTGAAATTTTCACACTGAAATTTTCTTGATTATTATACAAGTTATGGTCTTTGTTGAAATAACTCAGTTATCCCATTGTGCAGGATTATGATAATGTTGTCAGTTTGCCTTGATTAATACAGAAAGAAAACTCTTTCTTTGGACTACCTTCTCCCTCATTACTTTACTATATACCACTATTAATATATTGTTTTTGAAAGTTAAACATAACTTTTACTTAAGAAAATAAATTATTTGAGCTGCCTTCCTGTTCATTATTTTACTATGTGCCACTAATAATATATATTTTCAAATGTTAAAAATATAACTCACATGTAGAGTGTACATGTTTCAAAATGAACAAACCAATAAGATGATAAAGCTACTTTAAAGGGTACACTTCAGAATAAGGGTTATGTAGTACAAGGTCAGAAAGTTATGCCCAACAGTCCAAATTCAGCCACTTAACATTTTTTAAAATAAGTTTTGTTGGAACACAGCCACATCCACTTGTTAATGTGTTGTCCATGACTGCCTTCAAGCTATATGACAGAATACTTAAGGCAGAGACGTACGTCCTGCTAAACAGAAGGTAATTGTTTTCTGAACCTATACAGAAAGCTTGCCGACCCTCATGTAGTACTTTAGGGAATTATTTAAAAAGAAAAGAGCAAAGAATATGAGCCTTAGTTGGCATACAAAACTGGTCATGTCTTTAGGACAATAAAGCATAACATTTGTGATTATCTTGTCTACTGGACTGCAGTCTACAAGTTAACATTTAACTGAATATCACCTGGGTTCTAATTGAACAGCAAATTGTAATGTGGAATACTCCTACCTACTCCTGTCATTAATTAGACCTTAGGTATGCTTATCAAACATTGCCTCAGTAGGTCATCGGAAGGATATAATGTACTCTCTTTTGATTTCCAAGTTTGGGAAATTTTTTTAATATCACTGAATTAAAAATCAATCTAAATTCAATCTTCTGGTTTTTACTCTGTTATCCAATCATTTCTCTGTCCTGATTTCATTATAATTGGTTTTGAAGGCAGTTGCTAAGGAACAAACACGATGTATAAAACATAGCATCTTAAAAATTTCCACAGAAATGATTCTCATATATGATTTTATGTCTCTTTTCCCTGGGCTACGACATTACCTTTATATCTCTGGCATTTATTTTATTCTTCGTGATTTCATATAGTTATTTGCCACAGATAAGCTGTATTATTAAACTATAATATACTTTGCATCATAGCAGAGCTTGCTGTTGTGACTGATTAATGCTTATTAAATTGGAAAGATCTTTAATGCAAACTGACTTAATTTTTATAGATTATTTTAATGTTTTTGTAAATAATCCTGCATCACATGAAACCATCTGAGATTTTGTAAACAAGCAGCATGGACTTTTCAAGTCTCTAACTTAATTTTTTTTTTTTAAGTCAGGGTTACATTTGTTTGGAAACCTTTAACATCCTCCTAAGATACTGTTCTTCTATTTCAATTGTGAGAGCATTTCATTGTCTTCTTGTTCCTACTGAAGTGGAAACATTTTAAAAGTGTCTTTTTTTATTATATCTCCTAAAGCAATAGCAATATCTGGGCCCCTTATTTTGCTGAAGCAAATACTACATGAAAATTTGCTGTTTTTATCTCATCATTTAGCTTTTGCTATGACATATATTTATGGATTCAAATATCTATTGTTGCCAATAATATTGTTCTGCCAATATATCTGGTTATTGCCTCTGCAAACATGCTAACTTTAATAACACATTTGGGTAAGAAGACATTTATTTTTGCAAAATATCTTTTCTATGTATATTTATAATGTATCCAAATTCTAAACCATCAACAGATAATCCCAACCACCACAAAATAAAGGAAAAATAGTATATTTAGAATCTTAATGTTTATAAATACATAACATCAAATTTTGAATCTTAAGTGAGAAAGTTGTTATCATGTGTATGACAGTAATCCATCCATAGTGATTTTAAATTAGAGTTTAGCAATAGATCCAAGAATCTGCATTGCAACAAGTACTTGAGGAGGAGATTTTGGAGGTTGTCTGACTACAAATTAGTAAAAATGTTCTCAAGCATGCATTTACATGAGGTTTTGAAAGTCTTTTTCAAAATCTTAGAACAATATATAAGTGTACTTTTTCCTTGTATTTAAGAGACTGGTAAATATTTACAATTTTAGTTTATTTAAATTATTAGATTTCATACATCTGTTGAACTGGTACATCCTTCTAATGGATCCTCTTAGGAATTTAAACAATTGGCTCAATCAGACTTCTCAAGGATGCAACTCAGAAAGTGGAATCAGTTGTTCAGTTCTGTGGGTCAGAGTAGGAAAACCAGAAGAACTCTTCTGTCTTTCTCCTGTAGCCCTGTTTAGTGTTGATAGATGGTAAATATCAAGATTAGATTCTTTCTGAGGTGGAATAAGTCAAATTTGAAAAAAGAAATGCCATGTGAATGAATTTACCAGGTAAGGGAATATGTAAAATAAAAATCAGAAGCAAAATTTAAATGATGAGATATGGGCTTGAAGAAACAAAGGAGAGTGAGTTAGAATAAGTAGATGAACTGAATAAATCCCATTGATGTGGAAGGTTGTCTGGGACAAAGAGTTGAAGGTGTGTCATTTACTTTGCTCATGTACAGGTCATATCTTTTCAGAGAAGATATCCATGGTTGTGCAAATTGATCACAACAGTTAAACAATGTACATACAGAAACCCTCAGCTTTATTGCATTTCTTCAATATACATAACTGATATAGAAAATTTTGTAATGTTACGGAAGGTTCTATAAAAATATATCTTGAGGTGGTGGAGTGGGGCAGAGGATGATATTACACATAGTGGTTTTAAAATTAAAATAATCACATCACACTTCCTAACAGAAAGTAAACAAGCCGGAAGCAGTGAAGTGGCACCTATAATGTACTAAAGTAAAAAATAAAGAAAATAAAGAACTGTCAGCTTAGAATTCTGTACCCCAAAAAGTGTCCTTCAAAAACAATGATTATATGATTTTCCAGACAGATGATGAGAGTATTCATTTCCAGAAAACCTGAACATCCTTTTATATGAAGTATCACAAGAATAGAAAAACAAAAACCACATGACCTCACTACTAAATTGGAACTAATAGATAAACATTCATATGCACATATGCTAGTAAAATTCAATGGAAATCAAGCAGGCAGAAGGGGGAAGGAGGGGATGGGTAAATTCATACCTACCGGGTACAATGCACACACTATCTGGGTAATGGACACACTTATAACTTTGACTCAATCTGTATGAAAGCAATTCATGTAACCAAAACATTTGTATTCTCAATATATTCTGAAATAAAAACAAAATAAAAAAATACTGAAGTTCTGCTAACTAAAAATTCATGACACACAGTAAAACTTGAATATACACAAATAAATAGTGACCACAAAAAACTATAAAAATTTTTCATTTGATTCTAATTGCTCTAAAAGATAAATGGCTAAAGAAAAAATAGCAATATATTTTGGAATTTATAACGTGTAAAAGTAAAATAAATGACTGGTCTCAATTGAAAATTTGCTTTTCCACTCTCAGGCTGAGTAAGTCTTGGGTAATTTATTTAACATTCTCCACTTCAGTTTCCTTGTCATTAAAGTGGAAATGACAATGGTACCTCACAGGATTGTTGTCAGAATAAAATGAGTTAACAAATATAAATATCTTAGAGTACTGCCTAATACCTACTTAGCTTAATTAAAACATGCAGCCATTATCACTTAGTATTATTTTATCACAGTGAATAAAAGTGAGATTAAACCAAAGTATGTTGAAGATAATGTTACAAAAGTCATGAATCATTAAAAGCAAACAGATTTTCCGCTAAAATAATGGTTCCACTATTATCACGATTACTGGAAATTACTTTTTACAAACAAACTTCAAAGCCCCAGTTCCAATGACACAAAGTTACTGGTCTAGGATAGAGCCCACTAATTTTTAAAACACTACATGCCTAGTTGATTATAATGTAGTCTGTTACCCTTCCTTGATAAAACAGTGTGCTTCTAATAGTTAAGGACCATGTTTATTTCTTATCATGTTTTCCCCAATTCCTACCATAATGCTTGGCATGGAACAAGCATCAAAATTATACATTTTTTGTAAATTTGCTTTAAATATTGTAATGGAAAGAGAGGAGGGGAGAGAGAAAGGAAAAAAAGAGAATACTAAGATAGACACATATACAAAGAAGATTAAGTTCACGTGGAGAAAAATTAATATCATGATATCAACAAACATCCACCTACACACCACTACCAAGAACAATAAAATATAAGAATTGATATGAAATTGCCAAGTTACAATATTGTACACTAGGGAGTAAAGAACCAAGACCCGTGTGACCCTAAATTAACTAGATTACTTAACAGATGTACTATAATTGTCAATAACAGCTAAAGTAACATTCAGAATGTTCTATTGAAATGCTATATTATACATATTTCCTCTGGAATTTCATCAAAAGTTATTTTTTTCTTTATTTCTTTTTAAAATAATAACAATGTAGAGGAAATATATAAAATAGAGTAGAGCTGCATATGAAAGCAGTTATATTTCTTAGACAAGCTGATATTTAATAAATACAATATTTAAATTATTAAAATTTTGACAAAAGTGCATTACCATATACCTATAGAAATAAATCTCATCTCAGCAGTTTTGTTAGATCTTACTCTTTTAAGATTCATTAGCACCTTTGCTTTTATTTCAAAACATTCACTATATTTTAAATATTCTTTATAGATGTGTTCTTTGACAAACTGCTAGTGAAATGTTTATAGAAAACCTAAAGACTATATTCATAGTCATACCTCCAAAGTGCTGATACACAGTAAACCCCAAATAAATATTTGCCCATGAATGACTGAATAAATGAATGAATGGTATTTGTGATCATAATCTTCAGTTTTTAAAAGTGAAGTCATCCATCCAGCATGAACTGTGGGTTGACTTCCTTGAAGTGACTTTTAGAATGATCCTGGAAATGTTTGGCTACGTGGTAGTTCATATATAGCTTTAAAGGAGACCTTTATTAATGTTCAGAAACGCAATTAGGATTTAGAAATAAGTTGAAGCCATCAGAGTCTTTTGGAAGGCTTTGATGCATCTATAAATACATGAGGGAACTTATTTTGGCAGCAGTATTAGATGGAGATGAGAGGAATGAGGCAAAGGAATTCTCTGCCAGTTCATCTCAATTTTCTGTGAATAAATTCAGTTCCTCAGGCATGAGCTAGAATGAAGGTCTAACCATGAGCATTCTTTAGAGAGATGTGAAAATTTAGGCAATTTGGCAAAAATTGAGGAAAACTGTCTCAATCTTCTGTGGAAAGTAGAACCAATCTATCAAAAAAACTGCTGATGAATGGCCCAAAGGGATCCGTGTAAAGAAAGGGAAAAACCTTTGTTTCTATGTAGGAATGAAGCCGTCCCCACTACCACTAGCTGCAGGCATAGTGGTGGCTTAAGAAGAAAAGACTCAGATGTTTATTGTTACTAGTTTTCAGATTCATTTATTAGTTCAGAAAAAATAAACAAAAAATGAACTCTCACTGTGTTTAAGAAATTGAAAAATTAATTGAATTGAATGCTATTTGTGGCACTGCAGTTTTGTTGAGGAAATATATACACATTAATACATATGTATATTTGTGGATGTGTGTGTGTGTGTGTATAGAGAGATAACACAATCCAAGGTAAAAATACATACTCTTAAAAAAGTGTACTTGGGTTTATGGAGATAAGAAGTAATGGAATTATCAGTGCATATCATTGCATGTGCTCCTGAACAAATCCCTAAGATGTACCTTTCTGTCTAATTTTCTCTTGTAACAGGGGACTTTAACAATATCATCAAATAGCTGATTTATAGATTTATAAAATTTTATGGCAGAAATGAACCTTAGACATTATCCACTTTACACCTTGGTTACAGATTTCTTTTACATTGAATTAACATCAAGAAACATATCTGCTGGTACTGCCCCGTTCACTCAGACCCCACTCACGCAGTGGATATCTGATCTAAGAGACAGGTACATTTTTACCACTCTCCTTTATGTGAAACAATTTCAGCTGTACAATGTAAATGCTTTTGGACAGAATGAAAATTTGAATTTGTGCTTCTATTTATGTGGTAAATTACATTTATGGATTTGCATACATTGAACCATCCTTGCATCCCTGGAATGAAGCCCACTTGGTTCTGGTAGATTTTTTATTTTTATTTTTTTTTTGATGTACAGCTGAATTCAGTTTGCTAGAATTTGATGGAGAATTTTTCCTTCTATATTTATAAGGGATATTATTGTGTAGTTTTCTTTTTTTGTTGTTTCCTTTCCTGGATTTGGTATCAAGGTGATATTGGCTTTGTAAAACAAGTTGGGAAGGATTTCTTCTTTCCTTTCAGATGTTATAAAATAATTTCTGCAGTATGGACATCAATTCTCCCTTGTAGATATGATAAAATTCAGCTATTTTTGTTGAATATTTTTTATTGCTACTTCAATTTTTTTTTCAATATTGGTCTGTTCAGAAGTTCTATCTCTTCCTGATTGAGCCTAAGGAGGTTGTATGTGTTTGATTAAATTAAAAAGCTTTTGCACAGCCAAGGAAACAATCAATAGAGTGAATAGATAACCTATAGAACAGGAGAAAATATTTTCATGTTGTATATCTGATAAAGGACTAATAACCATAATCTACAAAGAACTCAAACAAATCAGCAAGAAAAAAGAAAAAAAGCCCAAACAACCCCATTAAAAAATGGACAAAAGATGTGAACAAAAGCTTTTCAAAAGTAGATATACTAATGGCCAAAAAACATATGAAAAAATGCTCTAAGTCTCTAATCATCAGGGAAATCAAATCAAAACCACAATGAGATATCACCTAATTCCAGGGAGAATAGCTTTTATCAGAAAGTTCCAAAACAACAGATGCTGGCATGGATGCAGAGAGAAAGAAACACTTATACACTGTTGGTGGGACTGCAAACTAGTACAACCTCTATGGAAAACAGTATGACGATTCCTCAAAGAAATAAAAGTAAACCTACTTTTATTCCCACTACTGGGTATTTACCCAAAGGAAAAAAAAGGCATTTTACCAAAAAGACACTTGCATTCAAATGTTTACTGCAGCACAATTCACAATTGCAAAGATGTGGAATCAACCACAGTGTCCATCAATTCATGAATGGATTAATAAAATGTGATATATATATATATATATATATATATATATATATATATATATACACACAGATATATGAGCCATGATGTACTACCCAGCCAAAAAAAAGTAAAAATAAAAAAGAATTAATACCTTTTATAACAACCTGAATGGAACTACAGACCATTCTCCTATGTGAAGTACAGCAAGAATGGAAAAACAGGCACCACATGTACTCACTATGAAATTGGAACTAATTGATCAGCACTCATGTGCACATACGGAAGTAAAACTCAACAGAAATTGAGCAGGTGGGAGCAGGGAGAAGAGAAATGGGTAAAATCACATCTAATGGGTACAATGCACACTATTTGGGTGGCAGACACATGTATAACTTTGACTCAAACTGTACAAAAGCAATTCATGTACAAAGAACATTTGTACTTCTATAATATTCTGACAGAAATAATTTTAAAAAAAGCAATATCCAACCTTGATCAAGAGAATAGCAGCAAGAGGAACAAAACCTACTGTCCCTGGACAACCTTGCTCAATCATTAGATTAAGTAATACTGAACAGTTCACTGCTAGAATTGTAAAGATTTGAAAAATTATGTAAATTACATTGAAAGAGAAGCTTCCTGAAAAATTATTACAGTAGTAATCAATATCAATTTACCTGTAAATTGAGTGCTTAATACATGCAAAGTATAAACAACTCATATTTTTTCAAGTTACAGTCTTTAAAAACATATTTTATGATTATACCCCTGTAATATCTCATGCTTACTTAGATTTATAATTCTTACTGCGGTTTCAAATAAGCAAAATTACTATATTAGAACTAGAATTAATTTCCTAAAACTTACTGTAGCAATGTTTAATAACATTCTTATAAATCTGAAGATCAGTTTGAACATTTTTTTTCTGTGTGTAAGGCAATTGTGGAAATGTCAACTAAAATTTGTCTATTTATGGCAGCTCAAAGATTGTCTAAAGAAGATAAAATAGAAAAAAAAAATACCAATACATCTACAATGATGGCACATTGAAGGTAGAGTAAAAACCCGCACCACAAAAGCTAACATGGCAATTAGAATTCAGGTTTGAATTTCAATCATTTCAGCTAGCAATCAACTTCTCCATAAACATGAAACTAATACAGAACAGTAGAGCAAGGAGGGAACATCTTTTTAGTCATCACAATATTTATTTCTTCATTAAAAAACAAGAGCAATTCCTTCAACTTTTCCAAAGGAGCACTCAAGTAACATTACCTGCTTCACTTTTGAAGCTATACCAAAGCCTTTCCCAGGGAAGCTAAAATATGACATCAAAACAACAACAAAAGAAGAAATGATAAATAGGAGTCTGAACAAATTACATATTTGTCTAGAAGATAAAGAAGGATCATATTGTAACTTAAACCCTCGTACTTCAGTACAATTTATTATCAAGTTCATTTTCCAAACCAAAATCACATGAAAAAAGCTCTCACAACCAAGTATTAAGTTTGGTGAAATAGTAGATACCACAAATTCAGGCACAGTTTGAGGTTAAAATGTTAGAAAAATGAACTTCCAAGGGCATATTAAAATTTATATCAGGAATCCACAAGCAATTGCCCATGGGTCAGCTGTCTTTATTTGTTAACCAAGTTGTACCAGAACACAGCCATATCTATGAGTTTACATACTGCGAATGGCCGCTTGTGAGTACAGCAGTGGAGTGAAGCGAGTGTGACGGAGACCTGGTGGCCTGCAAAGCTGAAAATATTTACTATTTGGCCTTTAAGGAAATGTCAGCCTCTGCTTTATAACAACAACACCAACAACAAAACAGTGAGTGATATATATATATATACAGACACACACAAACTCACTTGTTCATATATATGAAATGCATAACGTTTTTGTGGTTTACAGAGAATCTCAGACTACAGAAGTATGATACTGGTAATTATTCTTTCCCATTGCCTATTCAGCATTGCATAGATTTCCACACTGAAAACACATATGCCAGGAATAGCCCCTTAAACTACTTCAACTATACTACTACTGGGTACCTACGCAAAGGGAAAGAAGTCATTTTATCAAAAAGATACCACAGTCAAATGTTTATTGCAGCACAATTCACAATTGCAAGATGTGGAATCAACCTAAATGCCTATTAATTGATGAGTGAATAAAGCAAAAAGTAATGTATGTATACCATAGAGTACTACTCAGCCACAAAAAGGAATGAAATAATGTTTATTGCAGCAACTTGGATGGAACTGGGGACAGTTTTCCTTTGGCAAGTATCTCAGGAATGGAAAAACAAGCACCACATGTACTCTCTAATAATTAGGAGCTAAATGATGAGCACACACAAGCACAAAGAGATGTAAAGGACATTGGAAACCAAGAAGGGGGGAGGGTGAGGGAAGGTGTAAGATAAAAATTTACCTATTGAGTCTAATGAACACTATTCTAGTGATGGGCACATGAAAAGTCCTAACTTAAGCAAACAAGGGATCCACATTAAGAAAAGCGTTTGTAACCCCCAATATTTTTAAATAAAATAGAACTGGAGATTAAGATGACTCAATGAATTAAATGTTCCAATCAGACTCACAAGAGTTGGAGTTTTTTTGAGTATCAGTCTATGCTAATAATTTCAAACATACAAGTAATCACAGGAAGAGGTCTGTCTGGAATGTCAAAATAGCTCCTCATGTTCTTTTTTCCCACATTAGAATATATTTTAGCCCAAATTAGCATATACAGCCTGTAAGTGATGTATATAGACATCACACAGAAGGAAGCTATTTTAGTCATGAAGCATCTCCATTTTACACTCCAAAATTTTAGCTTTTGTGGTATTTTCCAGGTAGTTATGCATATTAAAACCATAGATTTAAATAAATCCTGCTAAAAGCATACCATGTAGAGGGACTCTGTACTGACCACTATCATAAACATTTTATAATTTTGTGTTTACCAACAGGTTTGTCACTGACTTATTTAAAAAAGATTTAACATTACTTTCTTTCTTGGTCTTCCACATAAGAGAGATAATGATCTGTAGTCCTGCTGAAAACCATTTATTCACAACAATGTAAGCTATATTTATAAAAATAAAAGTGCAACTATTGGCTATACATATCCAAATCAGGAACTAAGACTGATCCCAGCTATAAACCTAAAAGTGAAGCACACGGCACTGACTCCTTGAATGCTGATTCAAACACAAATAAATGGAAATATACACATCTATAACTTTTCTCCAGCAAACTTTAAACAGCATTGGTTTATTCAAAACAAAAATCCTCCTAGCACTCTGGAGAATAGTTTAATACAAATTGGACCTAAAACTTCTAATAAGCAATTGAATAAAAACCAAAGGATTTCAAACAGCCCCAAACCAAACATGAAAAGCACTGATCAGTTGTGCGTGTCTAGTGTCCAATTTAAAATGAAGGATTGTTTTGGATCTTGAAGATATAGACTCAACCATGACAATAGCAGTTTTGCTCAATTGCCCTGAGGAAATGAAGAAATCCCTTGAAAAAATAAAAGATTAAGACAGAGTGCCAGGAGCAAATTGTTAATTATTGTTATGGGACTTGATTGCCTCATAAATGTTTCACTCAATCATATTAACCATTTTCTTCTGAGGAAGGTACAAGTCCCACATAATAGTTTTCATTTAGTTACTAGAGCTAGGCCGGGAAGGCAGAGCCTGTTTGGGAAGGAAAACAAAGCTTACTTTATGCACATTTACTAGGAAGAAGCAGAAAAAGGAGGAGGGGGAGGAGAAGGAGGAGGAAGTTGAGAGATAAATTTAGCACTACATGGACTCTTGAATGGTGGGTTTTGAAGATTTTTATAAGAAAATTTTAGAGGAACATTATCTATACTATTGTATTATGAGATTATTATATATTGTGAGATTATAAAGGTATTACCTTCTATTTTCTTCTGTTACATTTATGAAATAAAAAATAAAGGTGTTTCTGAATAGACAATGTTACTTGGTTTTAGCTGGTTTCTAAATATACAGTGTCACAGTTAGAGTGGTAATCAAGTGTGAATCATTGCTATAGTGAAGAATTCAGATACTGTACTCAAAAGTATCCCAGCACATCACCTGCTCTATCACTTACCTACTACTAGATATCCTTAATCTAATTCTTCAAGTGCTCCAATCCTCAGATTGCTCAATTTCACAGAGTGGTAATAATAGTTCTTATGTCTAAAAATTGTTCTTGTTCGGGTGCGGTGGCTCACACCTGTAATCCTAGCCCTCTGGGAGGCTGAGGCGGGCAGATCACTCAAGGTCAGAGGTGCGAAACCAGCCTGAGCAAGAGTGAGACCCCGTCTCTACTAAAAATAGAAAGAAATTAATTGGCCAACTAAAAATATATAGAAAAAATTAGCCGGGCATGGTGGCGCATATCTGTAGTCCCAGCTACTCGGGAGGCTGAGGCAGAATGATTGCTTGAGCCCAGGAGTTTGAGGTTGCTTTGAGCTAGGCTGACACCATGGCACTCTAGCCCGGGGAACAGAGTGAGACTCTGTCTCAAAAAAAAAAGTTCTTATTAAATGAAATACTTTGAAAAGTTTCTAACATAATAAAAATGCACGTAAAATATGGTAATTACTCTTAATATTATTGCTACTTGATTTCATCCTCTAAGGCACAGTTAATTATAATGTGCATTTCAATTTTGGAAAAGTTAAAGTGTGAAAACATATATGCTTCTTGGCAAATATGAAAAGAATCACAAGATAATTTGAAAATAAAAATATGGCTCTAGGTCAAGAAAATTGACCTAGAATTTTATGAAACATGTAAATATAAGTAGAAAATTAAAGATATAATTCTTTATCTGCATAAACTATTTTAATATGCTTTTATGATTATATTTTCATTTTTCTCAGTAGTTGGATCAAAGTTTATAAAAACAAACATCTCCTATATCTTAAAACAGCTTTAAGGTGAAAGTTATTATTTAGGCTACTTAGATGGAAGAAAAGACTTAAATTTGTTTGAAATGTATAAAAATATGCATGATAAAAAGCAAGCGCTCTTATTAAAGGAGTGAAGCTAGAAAAAATAAGAAAAGGAATATAGATGACACTATCCATTTGTTAAAACTGATTACTACTTGTAAGTTCTTCCAAATTACAAACATTTTTAATCAAACTGAATGAAAGATATAGTATTGTATAGAAATAATTCAAAGAAGACTTTAAATAAAGAAAATTATTCAAATATGACAGTACTATTACATGTGTAACTGAGTTGTCTCACTTTTCCATTTAGGATACATATTGAAATTATAATGGGTCTAGATGTTTCTGTATGTAGATAGACACAGGGAAGCCAGAGACCTTTACTAATTCCAAGAGTTCTGCCTTGATTATTCTTGTTTAACAGAAGAAGCCAGCAGAAGAAGACTGGTCTCTTGGCCAAATGCCATATAGTCTGAAAAAAACAGTAAGAATTAGATCACTCAGCAGTTTGATGGAAAGCTCTTTCATGTATCAGAAGAATCACTGCAGCAGCTATGTCATGGCTGGCTACACAAATTAGGAGGTGCTGTGGTTCGTGGTCTGCTATAATCACTGTTTCTTTACTTGCTTTTTTTGACACAAGGAAGATGCATTTTCCCCAGAGTTATATTCACCTTGGCTATTTCAGAGCAAAACGGTACACAGGACTCTATGTGTGCCATTTTAAAATGACTATCTGTTCAAGGTTATTAACCTGTATCCATGTTCTCTAAGTTAGCCAAGGCATCGATGTGTTTAGTTTGGAGGGATTTGAGCATCAACTGTATGCTTAATTAGAACCAGCTAGTCCTACAACAGCCTGAAACTTACTGGTAGCTCAGTTCATTACTGGATGCTTTATATCCTTTCAATTATGCTAAGCTCCTTTATCTTCTTTCTCTGACCTCAGAGGGGCCAACTCAGGTCATGAGAATTCTCCTCGTCATTGGCCCTCTCTAAGGCTCCAATCATAGTTTCGAATGCTGTATTCCTGAAAGTCTCATTTCCAACTTGGGCAAAAAGACTTTCAGCAGAGAACAACATAGTGGGTGTGATTGTTTTTCTCAAGCTCATATCATAGTTTAGGTTGAACTTTTCTTTAATACGTCACATTAAGTGTATTTAGGGTTTTGATGAAAGTGCTGAAGTACAAGTGACCGTTGTCTCATATCATTTCCAGATGCACAGAGGAGGCATTACACATCCCTTCATCAGTACTTTGTTAACCTGCTCTTTCAATCCTCCTTCCTCCCTCCCACACTCATGCACATTAGTGCTGTCCTATGATTTCAAATGTGATAGTTGCATCCACAGACTGCATAGATACAAAATTTTCCATCTTGCTTTTCAGCAACAATCCTTTTTTCTATTCTGTTATATGCCCGCATCTCCACTATCGCCATGGTTAGCATGGCTAGCATTGCTGGTATAATTTAGCACCTAAATCTTTTCCCCTTATTCAACTGATGTCTTTCCAGTCTTTATTTTAATTGGCTATTTTCCATCCCCAGCTGCTGTTTCTGCATTTTTTACATTCCATCAAAAAGGCTAACTTTTGTACATATTGAATCCCAGTATGTATTTTTATCTATGAAGGATTTTCATATTTTATCCTGTGTATGTGTGATATTTGGGCTTCTGGCTTATAAGTTGTTTTAGTTTAATTTTTTAGTTGCTCAAAAATGGCATTTTTAATTACAAAAGATATTTCTGCTTTTAGTTTGATTGCTTATTTTAATTTTTGAAGCTGGCATCATATAGGAAATCAAATTTTCCCAAAAGACTAGTCTCTGAATTAGAGCTATTTCACAAAAGAGTTTCAAGTAAAACAAAATTAGATGTATTTTCAGCATAGTATATTTTATACTCATTTTCTGACTTGACTTTTTTTTATTAAATTGAGATAGGTGATAACTTAATCACTAGTCATTATCTTGTACTCATTGCATAGTATTTTACTGAAATTCTTATAAAATGTCATGAGTAGAACTATGTTCATTTTGTGGTCACACTTCAATAAATGATACCCACTATTTCTCAAGGAAATATTTAATCTAAGAGCACTATTATTCAATGAATAGATAACTGAGCCACACTTTTTTCATTATAATTCATTTGTGCATATTTAGAAGTAGAAAAATAGACATAGGCAGATCAAAAGAATTATTTAAAAATTGGACTATACTATTTAAACATAAAAATGCAAATCAAGAAATACCTGGAGAAAAACTACTGTGTAAATTATTTATTCTTTTGTCCACCATATCTTTTGAGTAATTATATAAAGTATGGAAATTAGAAAACATCATTTACATGTTAATAAATAAAATGAGGAATCTAAAGTAACCAATAACAAGTTTCCTATATATATGTTTCTAAATATGGCTTCAATAAAGTAAAAAATAGAGTAAATATTAGTTTTCCAGAATCAGTAATATGATATTGAGAATTTACAATGAAATATAATTTAAATATACATAATTCAGTGAGTAGAAGAGTTTGGATTATCATAATTATTTGTGAGGCAAAAGTAAAGTAATAGAGAATCTTTATCATACGATAACTGAGCAGCTTTCCTCTGATATTTAAAATCTGGTTAACATCTCTTCTTCACTTGTGTTTGCAGAACAGGTTCAAATAATATTGACCTGCTAATTTAGACAACGAAGCCAGAGGAGACACCTAAAAAGGAAAAGAAGAAATGGCCTTTCAAGTTTTTAGGAATCCTTCAATTCTAAATCCAAGTCCCACTTGGGAAGTTTGAGGGGGGAAATCAATAGGACAACAAACAAGCAAACATTTTACTAGCAATCTTATTAAATATATTTTATCCATTCAAAATATTAGAAGTTATCACATCCCTTTAAATTAAAAAAAGAATTTTAGAGAAATGCAATATGGTTTTCACCCTTTACTAGGAAATGACATCTTCCTGAGTCACTGTGAGTATGAAAGTATTTTGTTAAGTAGAATTTTAATCAAACTTTCATAAATAAGTCAAATGGATTAAAAATATAACTGATGAATAAAGTCACAAGATAGGCTACCAAACAAAAAAAAATAGGACAAAGAAAAGATTTTTTCCAGAAAGTCATCTTGCATCATTTACTAATTTAAAAAATCAGGGGAAAGGGATGCAATTTCTGTAAGTATATCCTCCTAGAAATGAATGGCAGACTCTGTTTAATCTAGGAACTAGAAATGAACCCAAACAGAAAACAAATGATGCAACAAATCGATAATTTCACAGCCTGGTGAGATATCTATGGAGTTATACTTCAGGACACGTTATATAAGAAATACATTTTCAGACAGCTAGTGGAATGACAACGTGAATACTTGAATTAGACACATAAGTAATGATATCAAAATACCAGAGAGTATTTTGTTTTAATTAGTGATGTTAGTTCAGCAATTGGCGAGGCATAAGAGTATTAAGAAGATAGATGGTGAACATGCTAGTTTCCCCCAAAGATCAAGTATGTCTAGCATTCACAATGCTCTGTCACAATGTATGTGTTGCTAAGGACTTAAAAATATGTTAATTCATGGAGGGGTTTAGGTTCAATTTCACCATTGCTGTGAATATTTTAGTATTTAATTTAAATTGATAGTCTAATGTCACAATGTAAATGTGGCCCATGTGGCAAGCATAGCAGATAATGTGGTTGCTTTAAGCTGCAATAGCAGTATGTATTATGCAGTCTTTAATAGAGGAAGAAACAGTCAAATTCTCTGCTTTTCCGGGGAAACTAAATACCAGATAACATTTATCTTGCAAAACCTCTTTTTGATGTGTGGAACAGAATTTAAGTTGCTCATTAGTCTTTTATTAGTGTAATCCAGTTCTCTTGCTATGGCGTAGACAACAGGATGCAAAAGTTTAAAAGACATTATTTTTCTAGTACTAATAGACAAACACTTAATACATAATGCACTTAACATACTATGATTTACACAAATTACCCCCGGTTTTTTTCCCAGCAGACGTATCTTGGCATCTCATGAAAACAGAGATCGGAACATCTGTGCTATTACTGAACAAATCTCTTCCTAGAAGTTGCTCTGTATTAATACCATATGGAGGGAATGTTTTCACATTTCTTTCATTCATTAGAAATTACATGAAAAGATTTGTACAATTACTAAGAAAGAAAACAAGATGAAGTGAACCCACTTGTAACATATGTGCAAGCATACTTCAGAGATACTGCGGGTTCTGTTCCAGACCACTGCAATTAAGCAAATATAACAATAAAGTGAGTCAAGTGAATTTTTTGGTTTTCCAATGCATATAAAAGTTATCTTTGCACTATAGTGTATTCTATTAAGTATGCAATAGAATTATGCCCAAACAACAAGGTACATATCTTAATTAAAAATACTGCTAAAAAGTACTATCATCTGAGCCATCAGTAGTAAGTCATAATCTTTCTGCTGGTGAAGAAACTTGCCTCCATGTTGATGACTGACCAGAGTGGTGATTGCTGAAGGTTGGAGTGGCTGTAGCAATGTCTTAAAATAAGCCAATAAAGTTTGCCACATCAATGGACTCTTCTTTTCACAAAAGATTTCTCTAAAGCAGCCAGTGTTGTTTGATAACATTTTACCCACAGTAGAACCTCTTTAAAAATTGAAGTCAATTCTTCCATAACCTGTCACTGCCTTATCAACTAAGTTTATGCAATATTCTAAATCTTTTGTTTCATTTCAACAATGTTCACAGCTTCTTAACCAGGAGTAGTTTCTATCTCAAAAAATCACTTTCTTTGCTCATACATAAGAAGCCACTCCTCATACATTTGATCAAGAGATTGCAGCAATTCAATGACATCTCTAGGCTGCACTTCTAGCACTAATTCTCCTGCTATTTCTATCACATGTACAGTTACTTTCTCCACAGAAGTCTTGAGCCCATCAAAGTTATCCAGGACAGTTGGAATCAACTTCTTCCAATTCCTGTTAATGTTGATATTTTCCCCTCCTTCAATAAATCACTAATGTTCTTAATGACATCTAGAATAATGAATACTTTCCAGAAGGTTTTCAGTTTACTTTGCCTAGATCCATCAGAAGAATGACTGTCTATTGCAGCTATGGCCTCACAAAATGTATTTCTCAAATCACAAAACTTCAAAATCAAAATTATTCCTTGATGCACGGGCTACAAGATGGATGTTGTATCAGCAG
Organism: Lepilemur septentrionalis; assembly: GCA_963573855.1. Lineage (NCBI taxonomy): Eukaryota > Metazoa > Chordata > Mammalia > Primates > Lepilemuridae > Lepilemur > Lepilemur septentrionalis. The sequence goes on along the minus strand of CAUYMX010032176.1, from coordinate 12,631 downwards.
GCATAAAAACATTAATTTCCGTGTGCATCTTCATCAGAGCTCTTGGGTGACCAAGTACATTGTCGATAAGCAGTAATATTTTGAAAGAAATATTTTTCTGAGCAATAGGTCTCAACTGTCAACTTGAAATACTTAGTAAACCATGCTATAAATAGATATGCTAGCATCCGGTCTTTGTTGTTTCATTTATAGAACACAGGCAGAGCAGATTTAGTACAATTCATAACGGCCCTACGATTTTTAGGATGGTAAACGAGCATTGGCTTTGACTTACAGTCACTACCTGCATTAGCCCCTAACAAGACAGTCAGCCTATTTATCCTTTGAAGCATTAAGGCCAGGCATTGACTTCCCCTTGCTAGTTATTAAAAGTCCAGATGCCATCTTCTTCCAATAGAAGGCTGTTTTGTTTACACTGAAAATATGTTGTAAAGTGTAGCCACCTTCTTCTCTTATCTTAGCTAGATTTTTTTAGACTACTTGTGGCAGCTTCTCCATGAACACTTGTTGCTTTGTCTTGTACTTTATGTTAGAGGTAGTTTCTGTCCTTAAACTTCATAAACCAACTTATGCTAGCTTCACACTTTTCTTCTGTAGCTTCCTTATCTCTCTCAGTCTTCATAGAATTGAAGAGAGTGAAGGTCTTTGTCTGGATCAGGCTTTGGCTTACAACACGTCATTGCTGGTTTGATCTTCTCTCGAGATCATTCAAATTTTCCCCTTATCAGTGATAAGGCTGTTTTACTTTCTTATTAGTTGTGTGTACACTAGAGTGAACTTTTAATTTTCTTCAAGAACTTTCCCTTTTCATTCACAACTTAGATGTTAGACACAAAAACCTAAGTTTCAGCATATCTATGTTTTGACATCTCTTCCTCACTAAGCTTAAGCATATCTAGCATTTGATTTAAAGTGAGAGATGTGAGACCCTTATTTTTACTTGAACGCTTAGATGTCATTCTACGGTTATTAATTAACCTATTTTTTTTTTGATATTGTTCAATCTTAGGGCAGATGGAGCCACAAGGAGGAGAGACAAAGGAATCGCTAGTTGGTGGAACAGTCATAATACACATAACATTTATGGATTAAGTTCACCATCTTATATGGATGCTGTTTGTGGTGCCCCAGGACAATTATAATAGTAACATCAAAGATCACTGATCATAGATCATCATAACAGGTATAATAATAATGAGAAAGTCTGAAGTGTAGGTAAGATTCCCAAAACATGATGCAGAGACATGAAGTGAGCACATGCTGTTAGCAAAATTGTGATGATAAATTTGCTCAATGCAGGGTTACCACAAACCTTCAATTTGTAAAAAAAGCAATATCTATGAAGTACAAAAAGTAAAATGTAATACAAATAAGGTATGCCTATATTCATCTATTTTCTCAGTGATAATGTGAATATACTATTCTTTTTATCTTTTATACATTTATTGTTCACAAAAGAACATTATTCTTTGTATGTGGAGAAAATTGCAAAATACGGAGATGAAAACTATATGGTATCTACTATGGGGTAAGCATTGTTCCACTCACTTTATAGTAATTTATTTAACCAACACCAGAGTGCAATTCCTTCCATTGCACATGAGGCACTGAGAGGCTGAGTAAGCTAATAAGTGGCAGCAACAGTGAGTCAAGTCTATGTTCTTAATCATGATGTATTAATATTTGTTTGAAAGCAATAGAATGTTCCTAAGCAATGGGATGGAATTTGTATTTTGAATGAAAATTAAATGAATACTAAAATACAGATATGTGTTTAAAATTGTATCATTCAATAGTAAACATTAAAACTCAATCATTTGCTACAAGTTATTTTCCAATCATTTGTTCAAATCCAGATTTATTTTAAAATAGATGCATAAACATATCTTTCCAAATATTTCCAGAACATATAAATATGTATTGACGAAGGCTATCAAAAAACATCATTTGATGATTCAAACAATAACTTTATAAAATGAATGTCTACATATAACATAGATTATGCATAATTTGACTTATTTAAAATAATGTAAGTTTTCTTGATTTCTGATGAGCAACTTCTTGTGTTAAAAATATCAAAAAGAAGTTGAAAATTGTATTCTATGAACTATTTCTATTAGTCTCTTTTGATGTCACTTCTACCCTCAGCTTTTCCAAAGCAAGAGATCTCTCAATAGTGTAAAGACTATGCTTCTCAATAAACAATTATTTCAAAGGGATCTCAACTAAATGTTAAAAACAGTGAGTAAAACCATGCAGTGTTAGAAACCAATGTATCTCAAAATTTAGTGAAAACATTTGCTGAACATAAATTACCCTTAAAATATGCATAACTAAGCTTTACCATAAACCTTTGAAATCATAGGATCTAACAAGAACTTCAAATGTAATAAACACATCAGATTAATTCTAACACAAGTGGTCCACAGTGTTTCAAGAACACTGCCCCTGCCTGATCTGCTGTTTCCCAGTACATGTAATTCCATAGTTCCCTAATTTCACTGATGCCAATATATATTGCAAAGTCCACAGTAAGTGCTAGATATTCCTTGATGCTTGAAATTAAGCCTATAATTAAGCCACTTCTTCACTCTTGGTAGAATTTAGTGGAACATTATGGTATACGCTTAGTCTGAGAAGGAGAAAGTGGCTGAGAACCTTGCAGTTCTGCAAAAACTGTGAGCCAAACAACAACCAAGTCTATTGTAATGATCAAGTTCAGGGATCATAAGTCTTTATGTCCCTTTATTATGGATCTCCTTTTTTTATTTCAGCATATTATGGGGGTACAAATGTTTACGTTACATATACTGCCTTTGCCTCATGCCTAATGGGTATGGTGAGCACCGTCTGGGGGATAGATACACTTGAAGCTATGTCTTTTTATTATGAAAAAAAATGATTTCCAACTTCTTCTTTAGGTTGCACTCTGGAAGCTGGTTGTGGGATCATTGATGAATGCCCAGAACTTTTACCACTGCAAATTCAAAATAAACTTTCTTGAAGCAGTGTGATAGTCTTATGGTGGAAACTATCTATTTTTAGTAAAATTAATTAATCATCTTCTAAATGGCATGTGTTTTGAATTATTGTTATTGTTGTTGTTGCCATTATTATTTTTATTCTGATAGACCTCAACAGAACAAAAATTCACCTTGTTTTCTGAAAAGGAAGGAATCAATAAAATTTTGAGATGTACTGAGAGATTAGAATAGATAAATTTCCAATGTGAGGTTTCTGAAGACAGTCACCAAGTTGTTATCACATATGGGCATTTGTGAGAGACATCATTCAGGTTTTCTGGAAATTTACAAAGGAAATGAAAAAAAGAAAACCAAAAAGAACAGAAAAGAAAAAAAATAAGAAAAACACATACAGTGCTTTAATATTTTCAGAACTTATACTTTATAGGTGGCCTTTGTTTAATGCAGAATTGTTCCAGATGAAAGAAATAGAACAGATGTATGAGAATTTTGACAAATACATTTCAAAACCATAATAAACGTAAAAATTTAGAATTAGAAACATTAAAATGTGACAAAAGAAGCTCTTTGATCCTCATCTTCTCTCTCCTAATCATACTCACGGAAAGTTAATCCTAAATAGCTCCAACTAAATTTCAGGAACTCTATCTATCTATCTATCTATCCATCTATCTATCTATCTATTCATCCATTTTATCATGTTTGCTTTTTCCAGTCAATGTCATGAATGAAGAGCTCAAGTTTGCTCCAGGATGTCATAGAACATTTTGGAAAGGAGTTGGGCCTTTATAATTTCTTTTTGACAATAACATCCTTTCGGTTAATGACCCTTCCCCATTCATGATCATACATCATTTGGGTCTACAAGAGTAACAGTTAAACAAAGTGGATCAGTTATGCACAATTAAGCTCAATGGAGCTTCTGTAACTTTCCAATTACCTACTCACCATGTAGAAATAAATATGATAAGAAAAAGTCCCTCTGTCTCTCTTTTTTTCCTCTCTCTCTCCCTCTGTCTCTTCCTTTTGCTTTATAAAATAGTATATAGAGAAATCTATTGATAGATATAGATTATTTATTTTGCCTAAAAATTATTTAAAAATTCATATGACAAAAGTTCAATTTATACTTAAACTGGATACTCACCCACCCTTACCTGGCCCCTTTCAGGATTTTTAATAAAATTGACAACAGAGATATTCTCAGTATTCAGAGGCTTTTTTTTTTTTTTTAACTTGTGGCTGGAGATTGTCTTGGAATAAAGTTATCTGTTGAAAAGTGTGTAGCCTATAGCTAAGTGTTAACCTGCTTTTCCCCAGAACACAGATTTCTTTCAACTAGATGGAATACTAAAGTTGAATTACATCTGTCATAGAATCTCTGTAGAAAATGTGTATTCCCAGAAGCATATTTTATTTATACTGTATCTCCACAATCAAACCAAGGCTCACCTTTGTTAGATTCATATATGAATTTGTGTAGACGCAGGGGAAAATGCCATGACTGATTCACAATGAAATATATCAGAATTCTCAAGGAACATGATTGGTTGGAAATAGTGATGTATTTGTGAATTAGAATTTTTTTTTTTTTTGGTATTTTGCTGGGAGTGGGGGACAGTAGAGTAGTGAGTTCTGACATTTAAATGACCCACTGTGTGTGGAGTTACCTGATTCAAATTGATTTCCATTCATTCCTAAAACCAAATGTCAGACCTAAATATTTCCAACTGTTATGATATTTAGAAATCTACAAATATTGTTAAAGTTTGTGCAAACATTATGGATCATACCCTATACACATTTTATTTTCAAAATTATAATAGTAATCTTACCATTTTGCATGATTTTAGTGAATTTTTAATTATTGAAATTGTCCAATATTTAAATCAAGTTTAAAAGATGTATATGAAGTTACAATGACTATTTTAGGTCAAGCCTTATTATTAATATCTTTTCCCTGGATTGTGAAACTGTCCCTGACTTCAGCTTACTTCTTCTTCTAGTAGACTGTCCAAATTAACCTTTAAATTTTGCCAGCATGATGATGATATTTCTATGCCTAAAACTTGTTATTGTGTCTGTAAGGTTTTAAAGGTAAAGTGAAATTCTCAGGTAGTATATGTACTCCTCCTTCATATTCCTCTTCTTTCTTTCAACCTTATATTTTAGGGTCTTCTGTTAATCTTCTGTTCTAAAGAAAACCAATTTTGGGGCTTTTCATGAACATATTTTCTCTCACAATTGTTTCTTTGTTTTTCTGTCTGCTCCAAAAAAAAACCCAAAAAAACAAAACCTCATCGTCTTTTATATTTAGCCTACTTATAACCCCTTCTAAACTGCAACCCTTGTTGGATTCGCCAAATGCAATGAATCGCTCTCTCAGTTCTGTCCCATTTTTTCTTGTACCTATTACAAGAAGGATCACGTTGTATGAACTGGTTGATCTCATGTGTTATATTGATCACAGAAAAAATAAGGACCAAGGGGAAAGGTATGGATAACCTTAGAAAAAACTCTAGGCATATAGGGAGCAAGAGTTTCTTAGCTACAACCTAGAACTTTGGCAAAAAAAAAAAAAAAAAAAGGTGCTTTGGACATTAACTTTTACAGTTAGATATCTTTGCTAATCAGCCTCAGTACTAGAGCCATATTGTTTTATCCAAATCAGACTTTTAATTTTCACAGATGTGCCAAATTGTCTTTTCCTAAGATGAGCACAATATCCCATTCCACATGCTTTTCTAATCATATAACACAGATACTCTTTCCATCAGGTGGTAAACACTGTCTTCTTCCTTCATGTCCTTCATGTCATCCTTGCCCAACAGGGGTAAGGTGGAATATGATTTGTGAGACAAGATCATAAAAGTCATGTACTTCTGCCTTCTCTCATGGGATAACTGCTCTTGGAACCCAGCCACCACAGTGAGGAAGTCAAGCAGCTACATGAACATGATGGGTGTAGGTGTCTGGCAAAGAGACACTGAGGGCCCAACTGACAGCCAACATCAACCACCAGGCAGGGCAGAGCCTTCAGTTGACTCAGCCTCTCTCTGGTGAGTCACTGCCAGCTCCAGCTGATACTGCAAGGAGCAAAGTTGAGCTGTCACTGCCAATTCCAGCCCAAATTGCAGATTTGTGAATAAAATAAATGATTGTTGTCATTTTAAGCCACTAAGTTAGGGGTGCTTTGTTATGCAGCAAAAATAATTGGAAGAATAACTATAACATTATTAAATTAAAAAAACAAGGAAATGCATGTGTAGGAAGGCCATAAGATCCCTGAAGACAGTAAACATGTGGTTTTATCTTTGTGTCCTCAGCACTGAGTGTACTGCACAGAGAAAAATCATTATTTGTTGAAGGAAAGAAAGAAAGGAGGGGAGAAAAGGAAGAAAAATTTGTTGAGTCATACTGGAGATACTTGATATATGTCTTATCTATAAAAGGGAGAGGATATGTATCAGTTGATTGCATCAGACAACATATAAAATATACTTTTTTAGAAAAGAATATGAGAGTTCATTCCATCCAGCCATGCATCCATAAAATGCTAAGATTTAAAAATGATGACTATACTAACTAGATTGATGGAGGTAAAACTGCAGATTCAAGTTCACGTTAATGTATTTTTATGCCCTCAGTACCAAATCCTAAAATCTTAAGAACATTTTGATTTCCAAGCATGTCTCATTTTTTTCTTCCCATTTGTATCCTTAGTCTCTATGGGTCAGCACCTTACAGTCAATAAATAATTTAATAGATGAGCAATTATCAATTATCTCTGGAGATACTCATCACAGTATAATCAAAGAATGAATGGTTTTTACAGAGAAAATACACTAATAAAAAAAGTCACATGTGCTAATACCATCCTTCCTTACTTTCCAGACTCAGATTATATCCCACCAATTATTACCCTTAATCCCAATATTTATTCACCCTCTCGCTAACATAATCTTCTACACTAAACATAACCTACTCTAGCTCCTTTTCTAGTCTTCTTGTCACTGAATTTATTCTGGTGACTGTCACACTTACTTCAGAACTGACTTTCTCCCTCATGATAAACATTTTCCTTTCTTGCTGTAGAGGGTGGAGCCTCTTAGACTTACAGCTCTCAACTTTTCCCCTGCCAGCTGATGTTTTGTCTATTTTTGGCTCACTTCCTTTTCCCTGTTGTCAATATCTACACTTTTTCTCATTCTAACTGCTCTTAATTTCTTTAGCTGATTCTTTTTTTGAAAACGGCAATCTGACTATTACCTGGCACAAATTCCTTTTTTTGTTATTAATTCATTTATTTATGTTGAGCCAGGAATGTTGGGTAGTACTGTGATAACAAATCACTGACCTTTATTCACAAACCTACCTTATGTTAAAATTAGAGAGAAATCCATGGAGATCTTAAAAAAGAAACCAGCTGGCCACTCAGATACTAATTAGGGGGTGGCAATTTTAGTTTGAGTCATTCAGAGCAGACATGTAAATTCATAAATTCAATGACCCAGAGTTAAATAGGTTTAAGGGAACTGACTCATGAACCAGACATATAATAGATGCATGCACAAACCAAAATCTGGATTAGTAAATTACTATGAGAAATATAACTGAAAAGTAAAGTAGGCAATTTGTGTCTCTGTTCAACTCATTCTGTCTTGATGGAAAAGAAAAAGGTATTAAGACCTGTTTGATAACTATAGAATCAGAACAAGGGAAACAAACTGGATAATTTTTCCCAAGTTTTATTGAAATGTAAATGCTATACAAAAATTGCAAACATTTAGTGTATATACCTTGATGAGTTTAAACATATGCAAATGCCCATGATGCCACCACCACAACCAAGGTAGTGCACAGTGCTGCCCTGCACTGTTAATCTTAATAGCAATTGCCCTCAAGTCACCATAGTCTGATGTATATCCATTGGTTTAATAGGAATATACAAAGCAAAATTTTCTGTCAACTGAGTGAAGTCTCTCCCTCTGATAGTAACAGAGATACATTGATTGAGACTCTCTAGATTATACAAACACTCCATCTATCAGCAAACTTTCCTGAGGTCATTGCAATAACATTGATTAAATTTTACTTTTTTACATAAATTATTTTTCTTTTTTTTTTTTCCTGAGACTACACCTTAAGTCATGGTTGCATTAAGGTCATTCTTAATTCTACTCAGCCATCTGTTTTCATAAGAGCTGAGTTACTGCTATTTTTGCTTAATCCGATCCATTGACATCAGGATATATGTAGATTAAATAAGGGAAGAGTCAAGTTACAAGAGCTAATGGCCACTTTAGTGTGACCTGTGTTGAAATCATTGTACTTTGATTTTCCCAGTCATGGATTTCTTCTCTTTTTTATTTTTTTTATGATTAACTATCATCTATGATCCTGTATTCTGACTTTTTATTTTTTGTTAATATAGAATTTCCTCCAACATATCTATGTCAAGAAAAAACAAAGAAAATGTATATTTTAAACCATGTCAATATTTGGTCTTTTTGTTTAAACTGAGCATTGTTTAGTTTAATGAGATTTGACAATTGTATTCATCCATGCAACTACCACCCAGATGACGATATAGACTATTTTCCATCACTCTGGATTATTCCTTTGTGCCCCTTTTCAGTCAATCCTCCCAAGAAACAACTATTTTCTGATTTGTACAATCTATATCAATTTTTCCCATAGTTAGACCTCATGTAAACTGAATCATATTGTAAATATTCTATTGTGTTTCTCTTCTTTCACTCAAAAGTGTGTTTGAAATTTATCTATAGTATTGTATGCACCAATAATTCACTTTTTTTCCCATTGAGTGATATTCTAATGTATAATTACATTACAATGTATTTACCCATTTTTCTGATAATGGACATGTGAGTTGTTTTTCGCTTTTAGCCTGTATAAATGAGGCACTTTTGGACATTATTGTAAAAATATTTTATTAATACATTTCATTTCTCTTGGGTAAATTTCTGACATTGGATTTACTGGAATATAGGATGAATATGTATCTAAATTTCAGAGTTCCCCAAAGTGATTGAACCACTGCACACTATCACCAGAAATGTATGAGAATTCCATTTTTTTTTTCACATCCTCTCCAACATTTGTCAGGCTTTTTATTCTTTTTCTTTTTAGGCATCATACTGGGTATAAAAAAGTTACCTCATTGTAGCCTTTCATTTCCCTGATAAGTAATAATCTTGAGAGTCTTTTCATGGACTTATTGGGCATGCTTAAACGTTGTATTTTTAATTGGATTATTTGACTTTTTATATTCAGGACACAAGCCCTTAATTGATGTATGTATTGTAAATATTGCTTCTCAGTCTATGCTTATCCCTGTTCGTATTTTTTGTGATGATTTTTTAGAAAGCAATAATACATAATTTTACTAAAGTTAAATTTATGCTTTTTCTTAATAACTCAGGCTTTTTCACTCTGGAAAATTTTTGCTACCTCCTAGGTAGAATTTGTACACTAATAAACATGCTTAAGGTCACTGATTCTTTTCTGTGCTCCCTCTAGTCTGTTTTTAAATACGTTAACTATATTCCTTATTTCTGATATTGAATTTTTATTACAAGCATTTCCACTTGGTTCTTTTTTATAATTTTCATCTCTATGCTGATAACATTCTTCCTTTCACAGATAACGTCCACCTTTCCCAATAAATCTTTTCACATAATTTTCATAGTTGAAGTTTTTGTTTTGTTATCTTAGGTTACATGTTCTTGCTCCATTGAGTTTCTTGAATTTTTTATTGAATGCTAGACATTGTGTTTTCAATGGCTGAAATGAAGAAATAATATTTACTCCCCAGAGAAGGGATGCTTCTTTTCTTGCCAGGCCGCCACTGTGGAGGAGTGCTGTCAATCTAATCTATAGTTGAGCTGGAGCTTGGCTTTTTAGCAACTCTCTAGAAATCATTAACTGGCGATTTCAAATATTTTGAGGACAGTTTCAGGAACTACCTCTCAGTAGGGCTCAGGATATGAGTAGGAGCTGGATTTCAGAGATCCCTCTGTGCTTTACAGTTCACCTGCCTGCATCCTAAATTAGGGGAGAGAGAACGCTCTGCTTTTCAGCCAGCTGCCAGCTTTGATGGTCACTAGAACGTTCTCTTTGCTCTCCAGTTCAGCCCAGATTTTTCATCGTGCTGTTTTGCTCTTAGCTGTTGGAGTCCTGCAGCTGTGCACTAGATGAGACCCAGGGGTATCTCAGAGTGATGCCTCTCAGCATTCCTCGCCTGCCCCAGCTATCCCCATGAGCTCAGCCATCGCCTGTAGGAAAGAGTTGGCAGGTTTGATTCAGACTCAACCTGTGACTAGAGATTGTTAATACTGTAATCTACCACCCAGCCTATGCATGACTAATACAAGTTTGTTAAAACCAGGTTTGTTTCTCCTTAAACCCCTTTATGGTACTTTCCTTTTCTATTCACCACTCTACTGGGGATGGAAAGGTTCATTGGCCTCTTCTTTCTTAGAGCTTGTCATTCTTTTGTATTTAGTTTATTTATGTTTCCTTGCATCCTCAGCTCTTTGATAGTAAACATAAATTAGAAAAAAATAACTATGATATGGAGTCTTACTCACTTCGTTCTAATTGTTAATGGAAATTATAATCTGGTAAAAACTATACTCTAACCAAAATCAAAAGCTTATATTCTTTTCAAATCTGTACATTAAAAGGCAATGATTGCAGTGCATGGTAAGGAATATATATATATATTTTTTACAATTTGGAAATATATACACTTCTGTAGTTTGCTGAAAGAAGCCTATTGAACTGTTTATTGTAACCATAAAGGAGATGTTTATAAATTTAGGAGTAATATGTTATTATTTCTTTAAGAACACATTTTTAAACAAGGTTTACGAGGTAAACTTGTACATGTTATAATGTTATTACATTACAGCCCAAGAAGCCATTTACCTGTCTGTTGCCCTGCTAATACCTTTTGAAAACCTATCTATAACAACATTTATTTTGTTTTACACAAGGAAAAGACAAGCAGCAAAGAACATAATATTAATGTCACATTAGTGTATCACTTCCAGAGTTTGCCATGCACTTTCACAAAGAATATTTTATTTTCTTGTCAGAAACAACAAAAGGCACATACTATTGTATTCATTTTACTGTGGTAGAAGAGTGGCCCAGACAGGTTGCAGGACCCTGTCAAGGTCATGCTAGGAGGTGTCAGAACAGGGATTTAAATGATCCCATTGAACTCTTCTGGGGCAGCCAAGTGAGGAACAGATGAAGGGAAACTGCAATGTTTAATAGCTCTAAACATGGTTTGTGTATGTAAAAAGACTTTGTTTATGAAAACAAGTGAAAGTGTTTCTATTAGTGATTTGCATTTGGCTATCAATCAGCAGACTTGCCTGATGGCTTTAATAGAAGAGATGCAAGTAATTATCTAATGTGTTAGGAAAAGGGAGATGGAAGGAAGAATTTGGCTCCCTTTCCCTCTATACCTATTTGATTTTCACACTGAGAGCTTTTTTATCTATGCCTACCAATTAAACCCTGCTCCAGAAGACAAGAGGAATAATTGAACAGAACAAAAAAAGCTTTCAAGACTGTTACTCTGAATTTGAGAATTTTGAGGCATTTGCATATTTTGGAGGTATGCCTAAAATACATAATTATTTTGCTTTCAGTAAACAGATTTATTCTTATTTTAATTTATTCTCCAGTTGTTTATATGTCTGTGAAATATCAAAGACAGTGTATATGAATTATAGAATATTATTTTGTTCATATCTGTTTTTAGAAAATGTCATCTCATTTCTGTCATGAACTGAAAGATCAGACTACATATCAAGAAATTGCAAAAGGTCTTATCTCCTAGTAATACATACCAACTACAGAGGTATGAATGTCACTAAAACACTTAATAATTGTACATAGTTTTCATGTAATATAATGTTTTCACATGTATTTTCTCTAAGTTTATTCCAGTTAATTCTGTAAGGAAAGTGATTTTATTATTACCCTAGTTTTATGGATGAAGAAACTGAGATCGAGAACTTAAAATAATTACACATATTCATACAACTAGTAAATAAGACTTTAATTCCATTTTTCTGATCATGGGGCAATATATTCTTATTTTTCCAAACAAATTTTACAAAGAGTGGTATTACCTTTGTTACTTGTGATATTTAATTTGCCTCCCTTCACCCTTCTAAACAAACCTTTTGGCAGTGAAAGAATGACTGGAATGTAGTTACAGCATACTCTAGTGTATAGCCATGGTTTCCTATGATCAGTGCAAGTTACAGATACCTAGAGAAATATATTTTTAAAATATCAATGCAATATCCCATGTCTAGAAACTTTGATTTAATTTATTTGGTTTTGATCTTGATTATTGGCATTTTTTAAGTGTACAATTAAATGATTTTTAGTGACTTTACCAAGTTGTACAGCTATTCACATAAATCAGTTTTAGAAGATTTCCTTCCCCCTATTGAGACCCCTAATTCCGCTCCCCAACTACTTTTCAAGCATGTCCCTCCCCTCCACAGTGCCCACGACATCCCTTAGACATGGGTTTACCCCCCACCCCCCAAATCCCTAGTGAACACCACCACCATTTGAGCACCATAGTGTTAATC
>CAUYMX010032174.1:0-54146 GCA_963573855.1 Lepilemur septentrionalis | reverse complement strand
TACCCATATTCACTCGGAGGGGGTAGAGGGGGAGCTAGGCCATCCCACACGTCAGTTCTGAACTCACCTCGTAAGAGGTCGTCTCCGCTGGTGCGCTGATGGAAAAGTCCCGGGTTTCGGCACCACTTGTCGCGCCTCCCTTGCCAGCAAGGAAGACACGGCACAGGAGTTCTTCTGACAGTGCTTTATTGGGGTTCCCACTAATCTTACATGCTGCGGAAGACACAGAGTGAGGAAGAACACTCCCTTATATACTCTCAGCAAAACAGAAAATGTGCCACGTCATGGGTAGGCTATAGCGCTTGCGCAGGGCTTGTTTACCATCAGTCTGGCTGGGTGTGGTACCGGACACAGGCGCCATCTTGCCTTGCGCCCTCCACACTGGGGTTCTCTGGACAGCTTCAGGATGGGGGCTGGTCACCAGGGGAAAAGCCAAGGCGGGATTAGAGGATGAGGATGTCCAGCCCAAGCCCCAGCCTCCTGGGAGGGGAGTGGAGTGGAACACTAAGTTGATCACCAATGACCAATGATATAATCAATCATGCCTATGTATTGGAGCTTCCATAAAATCCCAAAAGGACAGGGTTTGGGGAGCTTCTGGGTAGCTGAATACGAGGAGGTTCCTAGAAGGCAGCGCGTCCAGAGAGGATGTAGAAGCTCCACGCTCTTCCTCCCCACACCTCCCTGTGCGTCTCTTCCACCTGGCTGTTCATCTGTGTCCTTTGTAACGTCCTTTAAAATAAATGGGTAAGTGTAAGTAAAGTGTTTTCCTGAGATCTCGAGCCACTCTAGCAAATTAATTGAACCCGGGCAGGGGGTCACGGAAACCCGAATTTATAGCAGGTTGGTCAGAAGGATAGGTGACAACCCACTGCTTGTGGCTGGCATCTGAAGCCAGGGGATGGGGGCAGTCTTGAGAGACTGAGCCCTCAACGTGTGGGATCTGACACTATCACCAGGTGGATCGTGTCAGAACTGAATTGAAGGGGAGGATACGGGGCTAGTGTCTGCTGGGGAATTGCTTGGTAGGTGGGGAAACTACTCCCCCCATCTGATGTCAGGTGTGTTGTGCTGAGTAGGAAAAACACGTTGGTTTTTCTAATATCTCAGAATAGAAAGGAAAAAACTATTTGTCTTTTCCTATCAGAATCTACAGATAGTAGATACATGCATAAAACAAAGAATAGAGAATGTTAACAGTAGTATTATATATTTTTAAAGTATTCTATAAAACATGTATTACTTCATTAATTGAAAAGGCTGGGCACAAACATTATTAAAGATTAAAAAACAATGGTTTCTTTAGCCCCCAGTCTTGTGAAGTGGCATTTTGGGATGGGCTCATCTCAGCGGTTCTTCTGGTCTGAGTCCCACCCAGCTGACCTTGGCTGGGCTCACTCACCTGTGTGCACTCAGCTGCCGATTAGCTGGGGGGTGCTGCCTCCGGAAGTCAGCTGGCTGTTGCTGGGGTTCTGGGGGTAACGTGACTCTCCTCATCCAGCAGGATGGTCTGGACTCCATGACATGGTGGCTCAGGGTTCCAACAGCAACAAGAGTGGAAGGTGCAGGGCCTCTTGAAGTTTATGCTTGGAAATCGCATGTCACATGAATTGCACTCCATTGGCCAAAGCAAGGCAAGGCCAGCCCAGATTCAAGGGGTGGTGAAATCGAGGACTTCACTTCTTGATGAGGGCGGCTGCAAAGCATCACGGTGCTTTATACAATCTACCACAGACTAATACATCTCACTAGAATAGGACTTCATGCATCCAGAGTGCCAAGCATATAGTAGATGCTCAGGGAATATTTGTGGAAGCAGAGACAGAGCGTGTACAACCCCACCTTCCTCCTACAGCCCCACTAATAAGCTTTGTTATTATGCCCCCTGTCACGACATGCCACATGGCATGAGCAAATCACTCAGTAGCAAATTCACATGAAAGCAAAGAAAGGTTTCTTCCAAGACGAGCAAACAATATGCTGAGTTGTCACGGGGTGCAGTCTGATCCAGTACAAGCAACCGCTTGCTGCTCCACTTTACACGGGAGAGGGAAAAAAAGCAGAGAACTACTCATTTAGGAGAAAATCATTATTCTGGGTTTTGACACAAGCAGACAAGCATATGAAAAGAATACGTCTCTTTGATGTTGCCGCTGATACCAAGTCTAAATGCTCCTGGAGACAGTCTTGCTAGGCTGAGATTCACAAACAAGCTTCAGAGAGAGGAAGGGAGCCCAGTGTGAGAGGGGGAGAGAGAGAGAGAGAGAGTGAGAGAGAGAGAAGGAGGGAGGGAGGGATGAAGAAGGAGGGATGGAGAGAGAGAGAGAGGTAATGCTTTAAATCTTGTCATCTCTGAGAACAGAACACAGAATGCCTGTGAGGATGTTGGTTTACTTGAGGTTTTTTATTTATTCTTTTAAAAAAACAGTGACTTAGTCCTGGGAGCCTTCTTCCTCCAGGGAGAAGGTGCTTGGGGCAGAATCCGCTGTCCGAGTCTGTCTCCCTTCCAGGTGCCTTCAGAGGCAGCCGCTCCTTCCTCGAGACTTCTGTGCCATCCAGAAACCAGCCCCTCCCTCCCTCTGAACGGCTTGCGGCATCCCGTGAAACACAAAGAGAGAGACGCCCAGGGACGGCCCTGTCCTGTCCTGGTGCTCTATGGCCAGAATGCAGAACACAGCGGGTTTCTTGGGAGGCAAAGAGGAAGAGGCTGTCAGGAGGTGTGGGGGACGCTGGCTTTGTCCTCCTCTGCGCCGGTGAAGCGCTGCAGGCAGGACTGTGTGATGGTTCAAGAGCGTGACTTTGGACTCTGACAGCTCCACCACTTGCTAACTGGGTAGACTCTGGGCAAGTTGCTAAACCTTGCCAGCCTCTCTTTCCTCATTTGTAAAATGGGGATAACATTTGTGCCTATTTCACAGAGTTCTTGTGAGGCTGCTATACGATAACATAGGTAAAATGTTTGGCATATAACAATTGCTCAGTTAGTAGTAGCCACAGGACATTGGCATGGGTTAGGGTGTAGAGAGAGACCTTAACATCCAAGTATTCAGGAACCCCCTTTGGATTCTCCACCCTAGTTCTTCACCTCCCACTGATGCTACCCCGATCCCTAGAGGCTGGAGGGTTTCAACTCCAAGGCCAGAATGAGACCAGAAAGGGTAGTATATCCTATGTCACCTTTAAGCAATGTAGAGCTCTCCAGAGCAGAAAGTTTCTCCCTTGAGTGGTAGTGAGGGCTCTGTCCCTGGGGATATTCAAGCAGACGTTGAGTGACAGGTTGGCAAGAATGTGTAGAGGAGATTCGAGATGGCAAGTGAATAGACGTCACTTTCCATCTCTGCAGATGGATCCATGACTAGGTAAGTAGCGCTCAATGTTTACATCACTGTCTCATAACGATTCATGTATTTGACTTGCTCTTCCCCTGTCCCCATCTGAGTCTTCATCCCCAGAAATTCTCCCTTATATGAGAGTGTCCTTCCCCTGTCCTGCACATCTGTCCCTCCCATGCAAGCTAGCCGTGAGGGCCTGGAAATATCCACCCTTATCATGGGCTTGGAGAAGCAATGTTCCTTGTTCATTTATTTTGTTTTAAAATTACAACCAGCACTATGTTTTCCTTTATGGAAAAATACTTTCAGTGGTAATGAGGATCTAGAGTAGTATTAGTCCCATGGTTGGTCCAGACACATTGAAGGTTAACCCCAGTTTTGTGGGCTGAACAGGGAACCTAAAAATCTCAAAGGGGGCCGCTTCTACCGGAAGATGTTTTCTAAGCTCTGAACTTGCCAATGAATCCTTGCATCACAATCGTTGGAAAGCAGGGGCTGTTTGCATGCAGAGTTAGGCACAATATTTCAGGTTGAGGTCATGGGTTCCCAGATAACTGCTTTCTTCCCAAAAGCCATAGGCAGTACCTCCAACCAGAGTGCCATCTTTCTACATGTGGATGTCCAGTCCCAAGGGGACCCAGGTGGATGAGTCCTAGTGGCTTAGCCCATCCCAGGCTTACACACCTTGTCCAGCCCTGGCTGTCTCATCCAGCCTGGCTCATCCTATTTCTGGAGAAACTATTTGAGCACCTGTCCTCCTTAGAGAAATTCAGTTCACCGACCACCAGATATCAACTGGGCTTACTCTGTCCCTTCCAATCAAGGTGAGATCTGCTTGAATCTCCGTCCCACCTGCCCAAAGCTTACCAGGTCTTTACAGCTCCTGGTCTCCACTTGTTATCTCATGGAATTCCCTCTAGCACCACCTGACGTTGACCTCAACGTGGAACACTGCACCTGGAATCCCCACAAGGTACCTCCCGCAGAGGCCACCCTACGACACAGACTTCTGCGCTTTGAGGGTGTGGCAAAGGGATGGCACCTCGCAGCACTGCAATCATTTGATAACTTGCAGTTGGCTCTGACATTCTGAACAGTCTCTCGGTCATTTCTGCTCACTTGGTCCCCACTGTCCCCCCACCTTTCCACACGTGGTCCTCACACTCCCACCACCATGTGCTGCTCTCCTCTGGCTTTGTTCTCTCCGTCCACACCACCCTGGGCCCCCTCAACCCCACAGGGTTGGTCCCAGGCTTCCCTAGTCAGAGGTGGCCCCTCCTCTCCTGAGGGCAGCGCTGGGACAGGCTGGGGAGTGTGTTTCCTGCTCTATACACCCTCTTTGCCCAGGGAGAGTGGTACTGGAAATTCAGACACTCGTTGGGTCCTCCCTGGCTTCCAGGACAGTGACTAAAGTGGGATCTCTGCCCCAGACGATCAGCCCAGTACCTCATGGAAACAGAGCTCACCTTCCGTGCCAGCAGCCACCAAGAAACCAAAGGGCGTCCAGTGGTCCCAGTGCCCTTTCATGAGGACACCAAGAGGCAACACCTTGAAAGAGGGACTAGAACAAAAAGTCCACTCCCTGGGGCTGTGGCTGCACTTTTCCCAGCACCCACTCCCGAGACGCACATCCCCAGTGAAGACGCCACAGGGAAAGGGCATGAGGGCCGACTGGGTCGTGTGACTTCCCTTCTTAGTCATCTGACACGGTTTTAGTTTTGTCCCAATTAAGGAACGATTAATACCTGAAACCCAAGTACGGAGGGTCACCTGGTTCCCCAGTGCGTGGCCGGGCTCCCTGGCCATCTGTTATCTGTCGGGCCCAAGGCTCCAGGGCCGTCCTCACGGCTTCCCCTTTCTTCCTGACCACACCAGGCCTGGTCTTTCGTCTTCACTCCCCTCAGACCAGTTACGGGGTGTTCTGAGAGCCCCCACCCCCAGGAGCCGAGCCCCGCCTGGCCGTGTGCGCTAATCTCTCTCAGTTGCCGTGGCAGGCTAGCAGGCCAGGAGGAGGAATTAAAGGGACTTTCTCCGAGCCAAGACCACAGGTGGGCAGCCAGTTTATCTCTTGAACTGAATCATGTTGGTGCCCAAGTATGACACCCAGGTCACTGGTAGCAGGGAGCAGAAGTTTTAATCACAAAGTGTGAACACACGCCGGGTAGGCAGCACCCTGCAGGCAACACAGGCTAAGAGCTCTGGCTCCAGAGCGAGACCAAGCTGTGCCAAACTCTTTCTCCCTGTTCTGGGACTTGGGCAAGCTACTCATCCTGCTCCTTGGTTCCCGAGTCTGTAACACACACAAGTCAACGCCAGCCATCGTGGTTTTGTTAGCTATCAGCAGAGAACCAGAGATTTGACTATTTTATAAGTTGGAGAGGAATTAAGGTTATCCCGGCGTAGCCTCCCACTCGCTTGTTGGCATTCCGATGCGCCTTCCTCGAAGAGACAGTGCAGCCACGCATATGACCTGGGGACACCCAGGGGCATGCGTCACGCAGGTGAGCGGATTTCAGTAGGAATGCTCTGGGTTGTAAATGACAGGTGCACTCAATCCAGCCGAAGCCCAGAGGGATTTAGTCAGTGAGTTGGGTGAGTTGAGGAACTGACTGTGGGAAGTGCAGGGATGTAGCCGGAACCCCAGGGACAGCTGGGCCCAAAGACCCAGATGCCATCAGCACTGTGTGCATCCCTGCACGCTGCTGCCCCCTGCTGGTGGCTTCCTCCCTCACTGCCAGCAGGCCCGTGCATGCGAGGCGGAGGACAGGGTTTTCCTGCTGGGTGTTGGAGGGAAGTGCGCGCACCGTGGTGACTCCTCCATTCCGAGCACCTACTGGGTTCCTGGGCAAATAGCTCTGTGCCAGCCCAATGGGCACTTCACAGTGTCCCTTCCATTGTCCCTCCCGGAGCCCACCTTCTGCTTTTCTGATCTTATGTTCCCCTCCCCAGTGCACACACACAGCCGGGTAGACTGCAGGGGCGTCTGCAGGCTGGCAGGAGGGTAGCTGCTCCTGCGTGTGCCCTGAGGCTGCACCTCCACTCCCAGTCTCTGCTGGACACTGTGGGGGGTTTGAAGAAGGGCTGCGTGCTGATCCAGGGCCCCGCCAGCCTCCCTGCCACCTCCCACGTCTGCAGAGCTTCCAGCAGACACAGGCACCCTCTCCTGGGCTGACAAAGCCAGTGTGGCTCTGCTGGGACAGGGAGGCTCTAATTCCAGCCCTCTCCCCAGCCAGCTCCCGCCTCCCTCTCCCTGCCCCCGGGGTCTCATCCAAGCCCTGAGACGTAGTGCAATACCGGACCAGCAAGCAGCTCCACCCACACCACGTCTTAGAAATGCCGAATGTCCCTCCTCCCAGACCTCCGAATCAGAATCTCTGGGGTGGGGACCAGCGGTCTGTTCAGCCAGCTTCCTGGGCGACTCTGACACATGCCGAGGTCCACAAAGCGCCAATCTAGACAGTCTGACCGAAGCACAGTGGGGTGAGAACACTCGCCCACGGTGTCACTCACTCGTCTGCTCACCAAAGACTTGTTGGGTGCCCAATACGTGCCAGGCCCTGGTCTAGGCACTGGGGACACAGGAGGCAAAGCCTCCTGGCCTTGTGAGTTACATTCCAGTGAGGGGGACACACGACAGGAAAATTACAATGCAGTGTGCAGCATGTTAGCAGGCAGAGAGGATAGGGAGGGCGGGTGGGGGTGCCCAGCCTGGCCGGGGTTGCAATTTTTCATCGGCCCGCGGCTCCTCAGGGGATCATGGAGGTGCCGGTGCCGACCAAGACTTTGCCTCTGTGTCCCCGCCAGGCCCTGGCCTTGTGTGCTTGGAGACGGCTGGGGAGCTGAGCCCACTGATGTCCTAAGGCCGCCAAAACCAGCGGGTGTGGTGGGAGCCGGGGAGGGCTCCCAGCAGAGGCAGAGTGTGGTTGAACCGGGCCTGCTGAGATCCCTCTGGCTGCTGGGGGAGACCAACGTAAGGCAGGAGGCTCCGTCAGTCAGTAATCCAGTGAAGACGTGACAGTGGCTTAGATCCGGTAGTAGCAATAAAGTGAGTAGGAAGTGATCAGACTCCAGGGTTTATTTTAAAATTTATTTTAACTGTGGCATAACCACATGACATAGGAGGGACCATTGTAACCATGTTTCGGCGCGCAGTTCAGCGGCGTCGGATGCATTCACGTTGTCGTGCAGCTACCACCACCAAGGAGCCACGGACTCCTCCTCTGGCAAAACTGAGCCTCTGTCCCCATCAAACACTAACTGCCCATCCCCCATTCTCCATCCCCCAGCGCCCGGCAACCACCATCCTGCCTTTTGTCTCTACGAATTTAACTATTCTAAATACTTCGTCTAAGTGGAATCACACCGTGTTTGTCCTTTCGTGACCGGCTGTTTCGGTTGGCGTAGTGTTTTGAAGGCTCGCCCGTGTTGCAGCAGGCATCGGAACTGCCATCCTCGTTAAGGCTGAACAATATTCCGTTGCGTGGACAGAGCACATTGCATTTTTCCGTTCACCCGGCAGTGGAGCAGATTCTGTGTGTACTTTGAAGACAGAGCCAAGAGGATCGGTCGGGAGAAGGTGCAGAGACAGCGCGGAGCTGGAAACGACGCTAAGGCCTTTGGCTGAGCAACGAAGGATGGCGCAGGCGGCCTTTGGGGGCGGAGGGGGTCAGGAGGTCAGTTCCGGAAGTCACTTGAGCTCTCCTGGGGGAGATGTCAACTAGTCAGTCGGGGCTTGGGGCACAGGGACGGTCTTGGTGGAGGTACACATTCTGGGGGTGTTCGTGTAGACACGTATGTGGTGCCTAAATCCATGGCTTTGGATGGGCCTCCCAAGGCGCAAGTCCAGAGGAGAGCAAAGGGCTAAGCACTGAGCCCGGAGACACCTCAGGGTTCGGAGTTCAGGAGAGGAGGAGGAGTCAGGGAAGGAGACGGAGGCTAAGTGTCTGGGAAGGGGTGTGTCCTGGAGGACAGATAAAGGTCATGCTGCCAGGAGGAATGAAATCAGCTTATTTGATGGCAGATTGGTCACAAAAGACCCTTCTGAGGATTGCGTTCAATTCAGCAATGTGAGGCCACCGGTAACCTCAGGAGAGCAGTGTCATGCCGTGTTTGCAGCTGAGTCTAGAGGCGGGGGTTAAAGAGGACGGGATGGGAGGAACGGGCAACTGGGCAGCGGCTGGAGGGGGCCGAGAGGCCAAGAAAAGCTTTGTTTCGTTCTGTGCCTTTTGTAAGATGGGAGCCATAGCATGCCAGGAAGAGTCGAGCAGAGAGGGAAAACAGGCGCTGCAGGGCACAGGGGACAGGGGTCGGCGCTGCGGCCTTGCGTGGGGGCTGGGACCCAGGGCACCCGAGGGGGACATGGACCGGCTGTTCCTAGTGACAGGAGGGACGGTGGAATACGTGGCACAGATGTCAGCAGGCGGGTGAGCTGCCTCTGTCTCCTCAGTGGAGGGAAGAGCGAGGCAGTCTGCTGGGAGTGAGGACGGGGATGGTGTTGGGGACCTGAGGCCAGGAGAGAACAGTCTAGAAAATCTAGGCTAGTCGTCCAGGCGGGTGGACACTGAACAGGCTTGGGAAACAGAGTCTGATCGCCGGCAGCACCGAGGACCCATCAGAAGCCCCAGGTTAGGACTCCGAGGTGCGTTCGAGTCAGCAGGGCTGGGCCGTGCCAGGTGAGTGGGTGCCCTGAGGGTGGGCAGGGGAGCAGGGCCCGGCCTGGGCTGGGGCAGTTCAGGCACTGACCCCAGAAGCGAAACCGCACAAGGCTGGAGGGCGGCCCGAGTTTGTGGCCGAGCTGGGGTGAGAAACGAGCTCCTGCGCCCCGGACCTGCGCTCTTGTCAGGATACCACGTGAAGCTGTCTCGCGACAGGAAACCCCGCTTCACCCGCTGATGTCCACAACGGGCGCGAAGCACATACGATGGTTTGACTGTCCTCTGTGCCCTCTGGCTTGTGACAGCCCTGTGCAAGCATCTGGATTTCTGAGGCCTTGTCACTTAGCAAGGAGATGGCGTGGCTGTCCCAGCTCCAGCAGAGGGCCCGAGGCACAGTAGTCTTGCAGTGGTGTCATCAGTATTTGTTGAATGAGTAATGAATGAACTAATCTCTGGCCTTAAAGTGTCCATGGACTCTAGTGGCTTTCAATCTTTTGTTTCTGTAGCAGTTTTGAACATTCAATTTTGGGCAATTTAATATTAAATCTCCACTGGAAGAAATTAAAAATCTGTCTATATCACACTCAATAAGTGAGCGACATTTACAACACAGTCCCAGTGTCGTCATTGTATAGCGTATAGCTGTCTCACAGTGTCACTGAGCCCTGACGGTTACTGTGTCATTCCTTTTTGTCACCGGCAATGCTGTGATGGAAGCCTCCCCCTCCCCTTCTCTCTCATACTGCAAAGTTAACTCCTTCTTAGAGGTCAGGATCTAAAAGTCAATGCCTAAGGAGAAAAGAGTTTAATGGGATTTACCCTTGAAAATAATCAGACTCGTCCAATAAATGCAAAATTCCTGTTTGCGCGTGCCGATGTCTGCCCCGACGCGCAAGCCACTACGCTGTCGTGTGCAGTACGCAGCCAGACGGAACTATGCAGAGTAAGAGTTGCAGTATTTCTGATAGAATAAAAGGACAAAGAGTTAGAATCCACTTAAATTCTCAAATCCAACAATTCCCTTGTATATTTACGAGGCATGGTTCTCTCACGTCCAGGCAAACTCACCGTTTATCTGTCCCCAGCTAGACCTTAGGCCCACTCACCTCGATTATCCGCTGATTTGGGGCCCAGATGGTGGAGGGAAACTCTTCAGGTCCCACAAATCCAAAGCAATTGCCTAATCGAAAATTCTGGAGCCACAAACCCAGAGTTTAAAAAAGAGACTATCTATAAGCAAACAACAGCTGAAGGTGGGGTGCGGAGGTCCCTCTGGAAGGTAGGTGCTGTTTTCACGACAGGGCTAAAGCGGACGCTTCCAGGTGCAGGGCCACAGACTGCAAGGGGACAGTGACCCATTGTCAGGGTCTCAAGTCCACGTGGAAGAGCGGCCCTAGCACAGAGTACGTGTTGCATCTTAAACACACACAGGTTACTGGTTTTCAAAGTTGTGCAGATGCTGCTGTGGAGGATAAACTGCACATTTATTCTGTAGCACCATGAAACACATAGTTACTTCTATTCCGTTTCGCGAGTTCTCAATCAGCATGTTCTAAGCATACGAGCGCTAGGATGTGGGCTTTGCAAGAGGGAGGTCTGTACCTTTCAAGTCTAGAAAGCTCTGGCCCAGACGGCATAGCAGAGCACTCTCACCAGGCCTCCCCTGGCCTCCGCCCCACCAAGGAGTCACTGTCCCTTCAGGTTCTGTGTTTCCAGCTGAGATCTTTGGCAGACAGGAGAGCAGATGGAGGCAGGGAGATGTAGCAATCTCATTATCTGCACTGCCGGCACGCTCCGTTCCGCTGCCTCCCGTGGAGAGCCTGCAAGGAAGGTGGGAAAGAGCCACTTTGGGTTTGGATAGTGT
Organism: Lepilemur septentrionalis; assembly: GCA_963573855.1. Classification (NCBI taxonomy): domain Eukaryota; kingdom Metazoa; phylum Chordata; class Mammalia; order Primates; family Lepilemuridae; genus Lepilemur; species Lepilemur septentrionalis. The sequence goes on along the minus strand of CAUYMX010032174.1, from coordinate 43,296 downwards.
CCCCATGAGCAGAAAAGCAAACTTTCAGTGGACATGCAAACTGGCTTTCTTCAGTCTTGGGAATCCCAGGCTGAGTGTCCCAATTTCTTATGATGTCTGTTCTTCCTGCTCTTCACCCCAGTCAGATTTTATAAGCAGATCCTTTGGTTTTAGAAACATACTGTCTGGGCCAAGAATGGCAACCGGCCAGTGACTGATGAGAGACGTCCGGCGTTGGCAGCGTGTCAGTGAGCTACAGCTGCCTGCTGTGAACCTCCGTCCTCATCCAGGCCACTCTCTGGGCAGCCTCCCCTAGAAATTCTGCCCCAAGTCCCCAAGCGAATCAGAAAAATACCTATTTCTACAGACTGCTCAGGAATTAGTCTTGAAATGAATTTTGGAGAACAACCGCACGTGGTAACTTTCCTGAAAATTCTCCTTTAGGAAATGATATTTGGATGATCATTTCTCTTTTATTTCCCCCTTGTCTATGAAATCGCCATGCACACATTTAGTACAAAGTACTCAAAAATCACGCATATCCTTCAGATTTGTTGCCAAGCAGCTTGCAATGGATGAAACAGAGTTGTGTTAAAGGAGGATTTTGTCACACTTCATGGATGACAGTGGCCTCCCCCGGGGCAGAGAAAGAGCACTGGCGTGCAAATCAGGAGGCCTAGTTTCTGTTCAGGGTCACCATAGTTTGTGTGATCTTGCAAGTATCGATTAACCTCTCTTGGCCTGGGGGTGGCAGGTGGCAGTTGATTGACAGTCAACAGGGACATCTCCAGCTTTCCTTGTTGATTTCATGCCTGGACAGACAAACATGCATAGTCATGTGTTCTTGGCGTCCCCAGGGCATTGCACCCCAGAACTTCAGGGGGGCAGGGGTGTGCCTTTAAATAATATCCAATCTCCCAATGAGGAAAGCATTCTCCTCTCAGTGTGCTTTGTTCCTTTGAATTAAGGCAATCCCCACCCCCACAGTCCTGTTCCTCTGTCTCTAACATCCCAGCCTCTCTTGCTGAACTCCTCCTTTCAACAAAGACAGAGCCAGGCCTGGGGCCCAGAAGAAGTCAAAAAATGCGATTTGGTGTTCCATGGGTTCATCTTGACGGCCATCTTCTACTTTTTTTGTGCCCGATATTGGATTTCCATTTACCATAGGGGGTGACAAAAGATTTTTCTTTCAAATGAAATGTGTTTTAATAAACAAGTTGGTTCATAGAGAAAATGTTAATATCACAAGCGGGACCTAAGAGGTTGCAAAAAATACGCCAAGAGCACACACAGATATACATGACGTTTGGAAGTTTTCGTTTATTTATTTAGGGGGTATTAATTTATTGATAGCTTAAGAACACTCATCATACTGCCTCTGAATTGCAGGGGGATTTAAAAGGAATTGTGTTTCTTGTATCTGTGAATGTTGAAGACACCCGATTCTGAGTTCCCGTGGGCTCCATCCATGCAGTTGCAGGAGCTGGCCACCAGATGGGGCTTCTCCCTCTGTGTCGGAGAAGGCGGCCGTGGCAATGGCTCCCTGCCACGTTTCACGTTCTTCGGCGAGTTACGCCACCATTTTCTGAACTTAATCAAAACCTTCGTTGCTAATGGATTCCACAGATGTTCCCTACCATTCAGGTCTCAGCCCAAATGTCACCTCCTCAGCGAGGCCTCCCCTCCCCGCTCTCTTCCACCTGACCATACTCTATCCCCATTATTGCAACTAAACCGATTTCAGGTGTGTGCTAACGTGGCAACCGTGCTCCGTCCCGCTCGTCCCCACGCTGGAAGGTAAGTTCCGCAAGGGCCAGGGCTCTGCCTAAGAACAGCGTCTGGCATACAGTAGGCGCTCAGTAAATAGCATTCAAAGGCTGAGTGAGTGACCCTTTGGTAGCAGCTCAGTTGAAGGCAGCGGGCAATTGTTCAGGGAGGGCAGGGCTGGGGTCGGAAAAATCCGATTGCAAACTTCAGGCTGCTCCTTTTGCAAGCCAGGGTCTTCGGGACAGGCGATGGGGCTTCTCCGAGACTCTGTTTTCTCACGCAAGCCCTGGGGGACGTGGCAACAGTGTTCACTGGGCCTTTCTGAAGGTGAGGTGGGAGATGACTTATGTCCAGTGGCTGGTCCAGCACCTGACACATAGTTGGCGCTCAACAGATGAGTGGCTCCCCCACCCTTCTCTGGGGAACCATCGAGAATAAACACAATTCACACTAAGCTCGGCATTCTCTCTGGGTGCTCTGCCGTGGTCTGGAAGCAGCTCATTAGCTGAGAGCCCCTGGGGGGGAAGCGCGGACACAGGCCCCGGGTGAACTGGTCTGTCTGGCTTGGGAGGAAGATTTGACGTGATCACGTTTCTGATAATGGTTCTCAACACTTTCCCCCGCTTTATTTCCAAAACACTAAGAAATGTGCACAACAGTCATCTTCTGGATCTTTCCCGCGCCCTGGCCTCTGTCCCTTAAGTCCCTCCACGCTCCTGCTTGCTCTCCTGGGCATCTTTTAGGTTCTCAATCCTACCTCAGAGTCTGTCACAGGCTGTCTCCGAAAGCCTCTGTCTAAGGCCTTCCCCTGGGGAGCTCTGACTCATCCATCAGGGCTGAGCTTAAATGCCACTTCCACAGGGAAGCCCTCCCTGGTCACAGGCCCCACTGAGGCATCCGCTGCCCGAGGTCTCCTGTTCAATTTGCACTTAATTGGTGTCTAGCCCTCCCATTATTTGTTGATGGATGGCTTGTCAGTGGACAGTATCGCAAAGTGGCACAGTTTGGCTGTTAGCCACGGTCAGTCTCCACAGCACCAAGATGGCTGTATCAGAACAGCGGGGAAGTTTGCTCTGCCCCGGAACATGCCAGAACCTGCATCTGTGCGCTGCGTGTTTCCATGCCAACCATCTGGGCCCTGCTGAGGGGCACTTGCTTCCCTAAATGGCCCCCCAAGTCGATTACAGATGTGCCTCTAGTAAGTCAGGAGACTTGTTTTGAAGTCATGGCTCATGAATTCATAGAGCGGATCTTTGCTGTTTAGAAATTCATTTCTTAAAGACAGACCACAGAAAGTGAGCACACTCTCAGATCCAGGGATGCGAGCCAAAACCCGAGAAAGCTCCCAGCCTCACCCCTACCCCCAGCCTCACCCCTGCCCCCAGCCTCACTCCTGCTCCCAGCACTCACCCCATCCCCAGCCTCACTCATCCCTGCCCCCAGCCTCACTCCTGCTCCCAGCCTCACTCCTGCTCCCAGCCTCCCCTTCTGTGGCTTCAGGCCCCTGGGGGCTCACACCCTCGGTACCTGGGGTCTGCCCTCTCCCAGCCTTTCCCCCTGTCACCACCCTTCCCTGTCTCCTTCTCCATTCTTAGGGTTTATTGGCAGTGAAATCTCCCGGAGCTAGATTCTCCACATTTTTCTTCTCCTCGGCTAGAGATGGTGGAATTTCAGAACAATCTACAAAGTTCTCTGGCCAAAGAAGTGTCTTTGTACATGTTTGTAGCTTCATTATCAGCTGGAGCTCCTGATTGCAGTGTTCACCCTGGGACACAGCTGCCCTGCATTTGAAAGCTTGGCATTTGTGTGTTTGTGTGTGGGGGGGTGTTTTGCAGAAATTTTTTGTTGCTAAAAATTTTCTGTCTGTCCAGGTAAATGTGTTTGAACTATAGTGAGTTTTTGGTGCTTCTTCTTCTAAAAATCTATTTAATTTTAATCACCTTTGGGTGTAAACCGTCAGAGGTGCCGTGGGACATTTTCAGCGTTTGAGGGAAACACAGCACATCTCTCAGACCGCCGCATCCAGGTATCCCTGGGCCCGGCGCTAGCCTTGCTCGGGGCCTCTCCAGAACCTGGCAAAGAAGTGCCATCTCAGTCATTTAAACAGGGCAGACTTCTAAGAGCAGAACTTGTGATGTGGTTTTTCTCATGCCCTTGGAGCAGAGGGAAGGCGCCGGGGCCAGAAAGGACAATGACATGAACATTCACCACTCGGAGATTTGTGTGGAAAATGAGGGTGGGATGAAAGCCTGGTTCTGAGGGAAGGGGGCAGGATGCTGCCAGCGGATGTTGCTGCTGGAAACGATCACATGTCCACCCGCTGGGGACTGGCGGCGTCCCTGCAGCAGGGCATGTGCAGGACGGATGAGGACCAAGGTCCAGAAACCTAACTACAGATGCTCCTCGACTCGGGATGGGATTACATCCTGACAGATCCGTCATAAGTTGGAAATATCGTAAGTTGAAAACGCATGTAACACACCTAACCTTGGACATCACAGCTTAGCCCAGCCAACCTTAAACAGGCTCGGAACAGTTACATCAGCTTACAGTTGGGCAAAAGCATCTGAATATTAAGTACAAAGCCTATTTTATAGTTAAATAGTGAATATCTTACGTAAGAATATCGTACCACATATTACTGGCCCAGGAAAAGGTCAAAATGCAAAATTCAAAGTATAGTTTCCGCTGAATGTGTATGGCCTTCCTACCACCATCGTAAAGTTGAAAAATCGTTAAGTTGAACCATCATAAGTTGAGGACTGCCTGTATTAATACTTAATAAATAGAACTGTTGTGTATTTCTTTTGGCCTAGGAGTGCTGTGAAAAAATTGCTGAGGTCCTGAGGGTGCCATTTACCGTAAAAGCTTGGGAGCCTCTAGTTTAGAAAAAAGTTCTTTGCTCTGGACTTGCAACTTGCACCTGTTTTCTGTAAGTTTCGGATTGTTTCAAAATAAAATGTGAAGCACAGAGGTTGGTTCACCGTCCTTTGGGGGGTTCTTTGGGGACAGAGGTTTCTCCTGCTTTCTAGGCAGTCACCACTGCAAGCACTGGGGGTGGGTGGCGGGGCTGAGGGGCCAGGCCTCTGAAACTCCCACCCCGGCCACCTTGTCACGGGTCCTCTTCATCTCCATGAGCAGACGGGAGTCGTACAAAAGCAAATGTGTGTGGCGCGACGTCAGAACTGCAAAGGGAATCAATCAGCTCGTTTCCTTCTGTTCCAAGGAAGTATACCAAAGAACATCCAATTGGCCATAAGAGGGCAGCGTTGTCAGCTTTTTTTCTTATAAAATTGGGGAAGCATTGGATTTTGAAAAAAAAAAAAAAAAGATGATTCTTCGAAGGTGCCGGTTCCACACTGAATAAACAAATGTGCAGTTTGATAGACAGGTAGGTGCAAAGCATTGATTTTGGGCTCCCAAACTGGTTTTCCAGGTGCAGACTGGGGTGGACAGGCTGGAGACTGCCCTGTGCCTCTGGGATCACAGGTCTGTGTCCTTTTCTTAACAAACAAAATGAACACATGCATGACGCCCACATCAAAGGAAGTGACGGTCCCCAGCACTTGGGGCTGAAGTTTTGGATCAATGCTGGACATTGCGTTTAAAACAGACATTGCCATCTAGAGGTTCCACAGAGGGCAGTGACCAGGATGACAAAATGTCCCCGAATCACAGCAGCTACAGAAGTGGGAAGAGGGAGGGGACGTGGTTGGCCCGGAGAAGAGGTGGCCGGTGAGCGAGGACCAGTCACTGCTCTCAGAGGCGAGGCTGCCATGCAGGTTCCCAAGGGCAGAGCGGGAGACTGAAGTGACTCAGGCAGGCAGAACTGTGCGCAGGGAAGGTCAGCTACTCGCAGCTGTCTGACTCCAGAGCCACCTCTGCGTGGAAAAGTCAACATGACGTTGGGGACATGAAGCACAGGCTGCTTGAGGTGCTGGCCCAGTGTGGCATCCACCTGGCATGCGGAATCAGTGCAGGTGGAGCCTCCGCCATTTGGGGTGGCAGGCAGGGGAGTGCCACCCACCCAGCCTTTCCTTCACCTCCTCCTCACCCCACGGATGTCCCAGGGTCCTCGGACGCCCAGGTGAGAAACGTCGAATCCTGATCTCACCGCTCATTAGCCGTGTGACCTTGGACAAAGGCCTTAGTGCTCATCAGCACAGCGAGCTGAGGCACCGTCACTCGGCCAGTGTGGGTCCTTAGCCCGCTCCTTGGCCGGAACAAGGGTAGAGGAAAAGTAACGCTGTTCTTTGCGGCTGCCCGCAATTCCTGTGGACTTAGGCTCACCTGCAGGCAGCCTGGGAGACTTCTGCAGCAATTGTATCATTAGAGCGATGACTCGCTGCAGGCTGAGTTCCTCAGGAAGCAGACGCTGAGAAAGAGTTGGGGCTGTCCTGGAGCTGGGCACCTGGACAGGTGGGAAGGGGGGAAGGTACAGGGAGCAGCCCAGCTGCAGCACAGGCTCAGTCGCCAGGGACGCTGGAGGCAGACCAGCCCTTCAGAGTCACCCCGAGTTGGCCTGAAGTCAACAGGCCTTTGTGTTCCCAGACGATCAGTCACTGGACGTGGGCTGCAGGGAAGGGCGTGACCGGGGTGAGGTGGCTCTCTGCAGCGGAGGCAATGCCCAGAGGAAGGGGCAGAGGCTGAGGGGTGTCTGCCCACAGGCCTCCCAGCATCTGGGGCACCAAGACCTTCACTGAGGGGGACCCAGTGGGTGCTGACAGCATCCCCCACGTGGTGATAATAGGAGTCACCGACATCATCATCACAGCTCCTCTGCTCCACTGTGAGCTTCTTGGGGAAAAACAGGCAAGATCTGGGCTTGGCCACTGCAGTCTCCACACCCAGCTCGGACCCAGAGGAGAGGAAGGCCCTCAACGGCCATATGCCCGGTGGATGAACAGCACCTGCTGTTTGCATCCTTTGCAAAATGTGGTGTGTTTATAACCTCTGACATGGAGGCGGCCATCATGCGGAGACGGAAGCCCAGAGAGATGGACTGATCTGCTGTTGGAGTGAGAAGCAGGTGGCTGCTGCTAGGACAGGGCCCGTGTGCTGCGGTGCACGGGCTCCGAGATCATGGAGCCAGCCTGGCCAGCCTAGCGGGTAGAATGATCAGATCCGTGCTTGGGTCATCCCCTTCTTGGGCCTCTGACCTCCCTGCCGTGACCACATGCCCTCAAGCCAACTTGCCAGGCAGCCAGCCCCTGCTTACCCATCCCTCCAGGACCCCATCTGCCCTGCCTTCCTGTGAGAGACCGTGGCCCAAGCCTGGCCTTGGGGACAGGCCATGACAAGCAGAGAGACAGAGCTCGTTGGGACAGAGCCGACTTCACAAGCCACGGTACAGTAGCCAGGTGCTATGACTTGAGGTCTCTAGAGGGGTGGAGGAGGAGGTTAGGGAGATGTTGGTCAGAGGAACATTTGGAGCAGCAAGGCAAAGAGCAAAGGGCAAAAGTCACGGGCCCATATCTACAGGCCCAGTGACCACAAGACAAGTTAAGTTACATGACCTTTCTTGGACTCAGTTTGCTAATCTGTGCAATGGGAATGGCAGCCCTTCCGCATTAGGTTGTTCTAAGGATTAAGTCAAATTCCACATATAAAGGGCCTGGTACTTAGCAGGTGCTCAAGAAATCTTAGCTGCCATCATTTTATTCTTTCCTGAGGAAACAGAGTTCCGGGAGCTTGCTTGGGGCCGCTTTCCTCTGCAGCATGTGGGAGAGAAGGAAGGAGGAAGGACACAGGAGCAGGAGCCGCGGCAGCCCTGTGTTTAGAAAGGAACAAAAATGCACTGAAAGCTCCAGATTGAGCTACTGTATGGGAATAATTATGGCTGCTATTTTTGCGCATTTGTTTAATAACGTTAATTTGGCGACAGCCTGATATTATAACATCCTCTCCCACGCGGAGGTGGCTTTAGTTCTCTGTTCACCGGAATCCATTTGCATTTTTTTTCTGCAGGGTTTGGGGCTGGGGAGCTGGTGACTCACAGCTGGGGGAGGCCTCTAGGAAAGGCCCCTCTCCAAGTAGGGGAGGCGGAGGTGGGGGCGTTAGCTCCTGGCAATGTTGCCCTGTGCTGATCAGCTCCTGCGCCGAGGCAATCCCGAAACCTGCCGGCGTCTCTGGGCATGGCTCTAGCGCTGCTCTGGGCCTCTCCGGAACCTGGCAAAGAAGTGGCCGTTCTCACTTAAACAGGGCGGCCTTCTAAGAGCAGAACGTGTGACATGGCTGTTTCATGCCCTCGGAGCGAGGGAAATCACAGGGTTCAGAAAGAACGGTGACACGCGTATTTACGACTCGGAGATTTGTGTGGAAAATGAGGGTGGGATGAAAGCCTGGTTCTGAGGGAAGGGGGCAGGATGTTGCCAGTGGATGTTGCTGCTGGAAACGATCACGTGTCCACCCGCTGGGGACTGGTGGCGTCCCCACGGCAGGGCGTGTGCAGCTGCAGGATGGAGTGAGGTCCGATGTACAGAAACCAGAGCGTGGGGCAGGCGGGGTTTCTCTGTTGAGCACTGTTCTGGCTCATAAGAAAGAAAGAACGGTATTGGAACATCACCGTTTTGCAACCGCTAATGAAATATTGAACCTGGGCCGTGGCGATCGACAGCCACTGACCTCAGAGAGCAAAGAAAGCCGGCTGTCCCGTGCCTCCCGAAGGAGCGTTACTGCCACCGGGTCAGACCCGCATCCAATCAAGCCTCTAGATCCGGCTACCAATTCACAGACAATAGAAGGAACAGAGTATAGTCATCAAAGCCATGGGGACACAGTTAGAAAAACCCAGGCCATGGGACGCTCTGTGGACCAACCAACGTGGGGTAAGAAGGACCCACAGGTAAAAAGGAACGCAAGAGACCCAAAAGCGATTGCCATGTAAGGATATGATATGAATCTTGATAAACTGCAAAATACAGACACCATACGCATCTTTTGGGTGATAATTGGGAAAATCTGAACATCGAACTGGAAATTTGATGAAATTAAGGAATCGTTAATATTTTAAGTGTATCATCAGCACTGTGATTTTTTGCAGATGTTCAGTGGAATAGTTACAGGAGACATGACAAGATGTTTGGGATTTGCTTTGGGGTTGGACACGGGTTGGCCCTTGTGGGTGATGGGCACGGTTCACTGAACTCTCTACTCCCTTCTAAGCACTAACCAGGCCCAGTCCTACTTAGCTTCCGAGATCAGGTAAGATCAGGTGTGTTGAGAGTGGTGTGGCCATAGACGACACCGTTAAAAGTGTTCTTTACTTTTGAATAAGGTTGGAATTTTTCATAATAAACAGTATTTTTTAAAATAGTGGATGTGTTTGAATGGTGAGGATATGTATGTTTCTTCTATCGTCCATTTCCTGAACGTCCTAAGATGAACATGCAGAGGGTGGCCTTGTAGCACAGTGATGGGGACCTCAGGTTTGGTGTCATACCAATGCAGCCTCCTGTTCCCATGTCCTGAGGACCAGCTGGAGGACACCGCCACTGCACACTGTCCATGCCCTCCTCTCCCTTGGCAGGAATAACCCTCCTTCCTTCATGCTCCCAAATCACATGGTTGCTACGTCCATCATCTCAAACTTTCAGATCGGATGGCGTGTCCTCCATGCTAAACTGTGAGCTCCTTAAAGGCTTGGAGATTTCCATTACTTTTTGGAAGTTAAGGCAAATCCCTTAACTTCTCTGAGTTTCCTTTGCTGAAAGCTAGCTATAATAATGCTCCCCTCGTAGGACTGCTGGGAGTGTGGGATGGAACGTCCTAGACTGACAAAGCAGGGGAAGGCAGGGGAGCCTCGGTGGCTCACAGCTGGAGACGACCTGCCCCTACCCCCACCAGAGGACATTTGGCAATAACTGGTGATTTCGGTCGTCATGAGTGGAAGATGGGGGTGCTCCTGACATCTGGTGGGTAGAGAGGCCAAGGACGCTGCTGAACACCCCGGAATGCACAGGACAGCTCCCACAGCAAAGAACGTTCCCGCCCCAGATGTCAGTAGTGTTGAGGTTGGGGAGTTCTGGGTTGTTGTAGTAGAGATAGGTACACAGGGATGTCCATGCCCTGCATGTAGGGTGTGAGCTGCGGCCTCCATCCTGGAGAGTGATGAGAAGGTGTGTGGTTAAATCCACTGCATACATAGCCTGTGATGCATTCGACCCACCCCTTGGTGTATCCCAAAGAGACGGTTGCCAGGTCTGTGAGGGGGGCAGATGGCTGTTTCCGGCGATGCTCTCTGTGGGCTGTGGGGAGCTGGAGGCAACGTGACCTAAGCAAAGTGATGGAGGAATTGGGATCAGATCTAGAGATGAACTCATGCCAGGCTCTGGCCTCTGGATCCCATGTTCCTGGTGTTTATTGCTGGCATTTTCATTGTGATTTAGGAAAAAGCAGTGGATGTCCACCGTGGAGTACGTGGCAGTGGTTAGAAACAGTGCACTGTATGTTCACGGAGCAAAGCAGCACAGCTCCCAGTGCCGGGTGAGAAAGTAGGAAAGAGAACCACATATAATGCAGTATCATTTATTTAAATTAAAATATACATGCCAAAACACAACATGCATTTTAAGGAGTACATAAAAACAAAAAGATGCATATTAAATACGTTTGGTTGCTCACAGGGTGGAAGGGGGAAGGAAAAAAAATGAATGAATGAAAAAATACAACCAAGAGCCAGACCTTGCATGGACCCACCACACCTGTGCCCCGTGAACTGAGAGCAGGAGAGTCTGATGAACTCAGATTCTGCGCTGGGATTCTAAACAAATAAATACAATGAAATCACATGGGATCAACAGCCCTGGATAGAGGCTGGCATACAGTAGGTGCTAAATAACGAATGGCAGCAATAGCCAAAATAATATATTAGTCTAATGTAACTATTATTAATAGGATAACAGGGTAAATCATTGTGAACGCTTCAGACCATTTTCCCATCTCTTTCCTCTTCCCCCAGCCCAGGAAAGACCATCCAGCACTGAGTTCTAAGGACCCACGGAGGGAGGATATGGAGTATCTGCCCCAGGGGACAGGTTGGAAGGAGTCTTTGGAGGACAGGGAGAGCAGGCGACCCCTGCGGACAATCCTCACACATGGGAAGGGAATGAGCAAGAGGTGCAATTGGTGGGTTCCTAGAATAGCAGAGATCTGGGTCCCTGGCAGGGCCAGGTGTGGCAGGATGGTGTTCCTGAGGGCGCTGGACACCAGGTGTCAAGGTCCTGCCTCTGCGAGGACCCTGGCACCTACACTGCTGGACTGCGGATTTCCAGGCACCTGGCAGCCCCTGCCATCTCATCCCCCTTGGATTCCTGTGCAACCCTTGGGAACACTGAATTTCCCACCACCCATGTGAGCGGGAGCTCAAACCCAGATTTAATTTGATTTAGAAAAACAAGGTGACACTTCTCACATCTAAGTGTGGTGGAGTCAAATTCATTCTCACTACACTTTTTTTCTTTGCACCCCACGCAGCCACCAACACAGGAGCTCACACGTACAGTGCCGCAGGAGCTGTTTTGTCGAACAAATGGAACTATTCCTTCCTCCTCTGCAGCTGCTGGGCCTCAGACTGTGGGGGTCTTGCCTCCCACTGGCCGTTTTCCTCACGGTGCCCTGGGATTCAGCCAGAAAACTGGAATGTGGAGGCCAGAGCATGACATGACCTCATCTCCAGGGTCTGAGCCTGATTCCTCTAGCACTTTCCTTGGAGTCAGGGTGTCGGGGTGGCCAGCTGACCCCTAGGCACACACTCAGTAGTCAGTCCAAACTTGTGCCAGTTGCTAGAGAATGAATGCGCAGTGAGGGTCCACACTGGTCAGGAAAACCCAGACTTTTTCCACAGTGATTTCCAACATCAGTTGGCATCATGTGTAGAGACAGGAGACAAGGAGTCGGGATTAATGTGTAGGGGCTTTCAGGGAATGATATGTCACTGTGCTTTGCACTTAGTGAGACCGTCCCTTCCCCCATCTATCTTGGGACAGGAACCTGGACTGTTTCTCTGATCACGGAGGTGGGTGCATTGGCTGTGCTGGGCACTTAGAGCTGTAGGTGCCAAGCTCTTGGGGGTGCTCTTGAAACAGGACTTGCAGAACACTGCACATACTACTAGCTGTGTGGTCACAAGCAAGTTCCTAAACCTCTGTGGGTCTCAGTATCCTTCTATGCACAGGAGGGAAAGAGTTAGGCAAGATAATGCTTGCAAAGCACCTACTGTGTGCCAAGCACCACCACCAGTGCTTTATTAAAAGGATTTGTTCTGTAAAATTTGGATTCAGTCAAAAAGCCACACTCAAGGATCCAGAAGGCCACACTCAGGTTTCCCATCCCTAAGCCAACGTTCACACAAGAATGTGTCTGCATTCAAGATGGTGAATCCATTCCTGGGTGAATCCCAAGCCTATGAACTGACCTTGTAGACACCATCCAGCCAGATCGTTTAGGACACGGAGAATCGCTGTGCATTTAATAGGTGATACTCACCTGGGGCCTCTTTGCAGTTTGTTTAATTTAGCCTCATCACCATTTTGTTAATAAAAATAACTTCACCCAAAGAGGACTTTACAGTTTATATAGTGTTTAGATTTTTAAAAATCGACTTCATAGTGTTTTCACACGCTGCATTGTGTCTGAAATAGAGTGGGAGGGGTATGAGTGTGGGTAGAACTAAAATAAAAATGAACATCATGATACGTGGTCTCTTTATTGCCTGATCAGAAATCTTCAAAGCCTTCAAGCCTTATTCTTTTTACAATTGCTGAGTGCAAAATGAATCATTCAAAGACCAGGGGTGAAGGTTTGCCTAAACTCTACAGTTGGGGACCTGAGGCTGCAAGTTCATTTCTGAGGGTCCATCAGCCCTGCTCAGCGCCAGAAGTCCATGCTTGGCCCTAACAGTGGGGTGGAGAGCACATTGGGTCCAGAATGCTGAGCACCACCACCCTCTTTCTCGGGGTCACGTTCCTGCTGCATCCCAGTAAAAGCCAGCTCATCGAGAAAGGGCTCTGGAGCAGAGAGGCTAGGCATGGGCCCATGGATGTGGCATCTCGCCCGGGGCCCAGCCTTATCTAAGGAGGCAGGGTCTGTGTGGGCGGGGAGGGAGCAAGGTTGGTGCTGGGGGCCTCAGCCTCCTCAAGTGCCCACCCAGCGCCATTTCCTGCATTGTGTTTGGGAAGCCAGTACTTCCCAACCAGACTCAAGAGAAGGGGGCCTTATCCCCAGCTCTGATGATAAATCCCAGCAAGTTTAAGCCAGTGGTTCTCAACCTTGGATTCACATTAGAACCATCTAGGGAGCTTTAAAAATTTTAGCTGTCTAGAACCCAATCCCTAGAGCCTAGAGCATGTCATGGCCTTGGCATTGCCTGGAAGCTTGTTAGAAAAACAGACCCTCAGGCCCCACCCTAGAACAACATCAGACTCTCTAGGCTGAGAGCACAGTGGCTCAAAGGCAGTCATGGTGGGGTGGATTGTATTTTTCAGAGGTGGTTGCTATGATAGATCCTGTCTCTCATGCCTTCCTCATGTCTCAGTGGGATCTGTGTTCCCTCCCCTTAAATCTGGGTGGTCTGGTGATTACCATGGAAGTGACATTGGGTAACTTTGAAGGCTACTTCAAAAAAGGCAATGAAGTTTCTGCCTGTCTCTTAAGACACTCACTTTTAGAGCCCAGCTGTCATGCTGTGAGGAAGACCAGGCCTCATGGAGATTCTGTGCATAGATGTTCTAGTGACAACCCAGCGGACACCAGTTGCTAGACAAGTGAGCAAGGAAGCCTTTGAAGTGACAGCCACTGTCTGACTGCAACTGCCTGGGAGATCCTGAATGAGAACCACCCTGCTGAGCCCAGCCAATCCCCAAACTGTCAGAAATAATCACAATTGATTGTCATCATCTTAAGCTACTAAGTTTTGGGGTAGTTATATGTCAATAGATAACTGGAGCACATGGTCCCATCCTGTTCCCTTGCTAGGTGGTAGTTTGGGATAAGCATGTGACCCAGTTTTGGCCAATGAGACATGAGGTAAAGTATGCTGGGGTTGCTTCCAGGAAAGTTGTCTTTGTTCCAAAGAAAGACATACAGGAAGAGAGAGTCCTTCTCTTCCTTCTAATGCTGTTGCATCTTGATATGATACTGGGAATTGCTGTTGTCACCTTGCTACCAACCTGAGGATACAGGCAGTGGAATTCCACCTTCCTCCCTTTCCCCCGTCTCTCTCCCGCCACTGCCTGCCATTTGCACTCTATTATGCATAAATCTTGTTCTTCCTTGGGGGTCCCCCAACTGTCTGATCTCTTAGCTAAATTCAACATTCTTTTAGGGTATTGTCTGGGTGCCTCTGGCCAGAGGCAGGGCCTGGGTCCACCACTTGAGCTTGGTTGGGCTGTGCTGATAAAATCTACAGCCTTTAGAGTAGGGGACAGAGCCTGGAGATGATTTTATCCACCGCCCCATTATAAAAATGAAAAAACTGAAGTTCTTAAGGCTGCTGATAATGCACAGAGGATGCAGCAGTGCTCTGGTGGGGACTTGGGACTCTGAACCAGCAGGGCAGAGGGTCTGTGGCGTGCAAACACCCAAGGACAGGGCCACCCAGGCAGAAAATCTTAGCCCCAGAGCTGGTGGACAGGGAGTCTTGGCTTCACACAGAAGAAAGCTGAGGCAGGCCCAGGAAGGTGTGACCTGTCCAAAGTCCCAGAACAGAGGTCTAGGATCCCAGCAAAGGGATGTGAGAATCCAAGACCTTAGCTCTGCTGGAACCAAGGACCTGAGGCCCCCTAGCACCTGTCCTGGGAGACATGGATACTGGAGGGGTAACTGCTCGCTTCCCATCAGCGCGTCTGTGTACCTGGAACTCAGACAGCAAGAGCAGCCACCTCTCAGGCTGCACAGCCCCAGGGGCCTGGTGGGGGCTCTGGCCTGGCTCCAGCTGATCACCTCTACCCCCGAGGTGGTGGCCACAGAGCCTCATCTTTCCCATGCCATGTGGAGCAGACACTGCCTCCACGGCTGAGCACACATTCGAGGCGCTGGCTGGGTCCCAGGTCTGGCCTGTTCTCGCCAGAGCATAACCACATTTAGCGGAATCCACCCATTCATCCACTTCTGCACCCACTCACTACGTGGAGCGTTGTGTTCCCAAGGCTAATTGACTTCCCAGTGTCACATTAGCATATGAGAGTAGTTCACTGAGGCAAGGGGTCAAAGTCAAGACTCGGGGGAACTGCCAACAGGCCCTGTGCCCATGAGGCAGATGGTCTGAGCCAGTTGGACCACTGGCAAGGAACGCAGCCCAGGTGACAATTTGCTCAGGCCTTAGGTGGAATGCTGTTTCTCCGGCCCCTCTCCCTCTATCCTATTATGATGTTTAGTTTTATGTGTCAACTTGGCTGGGCCACGGAGCCCAGACATTTGGTCAAACATTTTTCTGGCTGTTTCTGGGAAGGTGTTCTTTGGATGAGACTAACCTTGAAATCAGTGGACCTTGAGCAAAGCAGACCGCCCGCCGCAACGCGGGTGGGCCTCACCCAATGCGGTGAAGGAATGGAACAAACACTTACGTCCCCTGAGCATGAAGGATGCTGGCCTCCCCGTCAGGCTGTGGTTGGACTCGCCAAGCCTCCACAAGTGTGAGAGCTAATTCCTTAAACTAAATCTCTCTAAACATCCTGTCGGTTCTGTTTGGAAGGGGGAGTTACTCAAATATTAAGGGGGGGTTCTTCCATGTTGTCCTCTGGGGGCATCATTGCTAAGCCTGTGGCATGTGTGGATTTGCCCCCAACCCTCCCCCTCAGCTCTGTGCACAGCCTGTTCCTCTGCAGGTCATCTTGCGGTGCTGGGGGGAGGGGGATGTCACCAACCCACCCATGGGGCAAGAAGGAGGGTGGAGAATTCTGGATGGGAGGGAACCAATGTCAGAATTGTTTCCTCTTTTCTTTTTAAATTTTTTTTTTTTTTTTTTTTTTTTTGTAGAGAGGGAGTCTCTGTTGCCCAGACTGGCCTTGAACTCAAGTGATCCTCCCACCTCAGCCTCCTGAAGTGCTGGGATGACAGGTGTGAGCCACCGCACCCAGCCAGAATTGTTCCCCTCAAAAGGCTGGTAACCCTGAGTCATTTTATTCCGTAATTCATGACACTTTGGTTTATTAGTCTACCCCTCCCATTTCTTGAGGGTGAAAAAATGGGAGCCCCCAAGGCATTTTTTTACAGTGCTTGAGGAGACAAAAGACCAGAAAGCGTACTGAGGAAGAGACCCTAATTTATGAATTCTGAGTTGAATTTATACTCTTTAATGTTGGATATAAATCTTTTGATTGAGGTGAGGCTGCAAATAGTCCCCCATTCTGAGATGAACTTACAGACAGAAAGGAAACCCTGACGGTGGCGCAATTGTTGACACATTCACCCATCCCCCAGGAGGGGAGAAAATGGCCCAGAACTTGTTCCTAAGATACGTGAAGCCGCATGTTCCTAGGGCAAGAGCTCCTTCATTAGCAGCTCAGCATCCGGGCCGGGAAAGGCCAAGCCTAATGATGTCACAGTCAACGATCAGCTTGTATTTAAGAGTGGATTCTATTTTTTTCCATGTGCACAAAAACAAGCCTGGTGCAGTGACAGAGAAGGAGTGTTTTAGAGAGAGGAAAGTGCATCTTAGGAGCTAATTACATTGACAAAAATTGGAGTAGAGCACATCTAAACACTTGTCTGTTTTGGAAATGCTACCTAATTTTCTCCAAGCATGCTAACCGATCCCTTTGCTTCCGGGCGGAACATGGTTTCGGTATTATTCTGTAAACAGTCACGAAACACTACAACCAAAGGGTGCCGGTGGGGGGGGGAAGTTGGGCTTGGCAGTTGCTATTGGTTTATAGGCAAGGGTTGAAAGGTCATATACAAACGCAGTGTGGAGCTTTCTACGTGCCACTGAAGCATCAGAGTTGTGGGGACATGGGGAGTGGGCTGGGAAACAGTTCAGGCCAAGTCCCTCAGAGTAGAAGGGGGTTGACCAAGGATCCTTGGTGAGTTGGTGGCTGAACTGGGACCAGAACCGGCGTCCCTTCTCGTTCCCCCTACCATGCCGTGAGACAAGGACTAGCCCAGCTATTAATACAAAGCAGCCTGCCTGATACAGTCTGAACCGTGTCTTCCCCTAAATGCATACATTGAAGCCCCAGCCTCTAGTGCCGCAGAATGTGAGTGGATTTGGAGACAGAGCCTTTAAAGAGTGATTAAATTAAAACGAATCACCTGATTAATTGGGTGGGCCCCAGTCCAATTTAACAGGTATCCTTACTAGCAGAGGATTTGGACCTGCTGAGAGACATCAGGGTGCAGGGGCATAAGGACTACGCAAGGACATAGTGAGAAGACGCCACCTGCAAGCCAAGCACAGCGGCCTCAGGAGACACTGATCCTGCCGAAACCTTGATCTTGGACTTTGGTCCTCAGAGCCGTGAGAAAATTAATTTCTGTTGTTTCAACCACTCGGTCTGTGGTAGCTGGTTACGGCACCCCGAGCTGACTCACGCACCCCTCTTCCAAAGGCCGAGTACGCCAGGTGTGCAGCTTTCGGTACCACAGGCCAGAGCCCACGTGTTGCCCACTCGGAACCTAATGGGGTCTCACACTTGACATCAGCCAAAGGCGGAGAAGCGCTGAACCTAATGGGATCTTAAAGAGAGCGAGAGAAAAGCTGGCACAGCAAAACCACGCAGCCAAGAGAGCACAGCATTGCTTTGCTTCTCGACATCTCGAAATCAAAAATGTACAAGTTGAGCTGATCCCTGGAGAACCACTGGGGTCACGGTCATGGTTTGCCGTGGCTCCCCCAGCATTCTCCTCCTGTGGACTTCACAGAAGGTGATTCAGACCTCCCCAGCTCAGGTTTCCCCCCAGGCAAACCGGTGTTACGCTGCCTGGTCTTCTGGAGGCATCTGATTTGCCTGCATATGCCCTATACCCAGGGAGTAGACGCTCCCCTATATTGGGATTAAATTGGCAACCCCCAAATGTTCACAGGCATCCTCAGGAGAGCAGCTGAATCCCTCCAAGTCTGCCTTGTTTAGACTCAAGATGCACCAGGTGTCACCAATCCCAGCTCCAAATCCCAGGCAGCCTCTTTGAAAGCTGCCTTCTACTTAGGTGGTATAGACATCCCTCTACATGATTAGATTTTAGGTAGGGCCTTGGTCTGGAAACATCTCTTGTAAGCAGGGACAGTATCCCTGGGGCCAGAAACAGTGCTTGGTAGTAAGAACTCAGACCAGCCCAATTCTAAAAGTTTCGTGGTCAGAATCACTTCTTTGGGTTAAGGCATTAAAGGCCCCTATTATATATGTTATCAAAGGGCCATACTATTAAGACATCTGCAGCCATTAACGCCTCTGTGACTTTATCAGTGTGGCCTCGGGTCCACCCTTACCCCCTTGGGGCCCAGGGCCCAGGGCAGCTGGGAGGAGAGGAGGAAGAGTTCACAGCCCCTACCGGGCAGGGCACGAGCACAGGCAGGTGTGTTGTACGGAGGGGCGTGGGTGACAAAAAAAGGATAAAGGATTTCAGAAGGAACACTGCTTGCTTGATGTTTTTGAGCCAGCCAGACCTCCACATCAGAGTCACCCTTTGGCCGGACAGCGCAGATCACGAACATGAGGGCCAGGCCAGGTGGCAAGTGCAAGGAGTCCTGCTGCATCCGGGTAAGGAACGTGCCATCTCAGAGCTGGCCTTGGCCTGGGGCCAGGAAGCTGGGAGCGCAGGAACAATATACAGAGGGTCACGGGGGACAGGGGACAGCTGCTGGCTTCCTAGAGCCATAGCAGTGAGTGGCACTCCAGGGGTGGGACTTCACCCGTGCTCTCAGCCAATCAGCTTGCCCGCCCGCCCCAGGCTCCCACGCCCCCTACGGGGCAGCGGGAGGGGCCAGGGCGAGTGACATGCGCAGTCTGTCGGCCACGAGCGTGGGGCTCAGGCCGGCCGGGGAGAACGGTCCAGGGCGGGAGGTGGCCGAGGCTCAGCAGGGCGAAGACGACATCTGGTCGTAGTCGGGGCACTTGAGCAAGGCCGGGTAGTTGCTGTTCATCTGCAGGGAGGCGTCGCTGGAGATGTCGGAGGGGCTGCGGCCCCGGACCCAGGCGTCCGGGTGCAGGAACTGGCCCGAGTAGTCGGAGCAGTTGCTCAGCCGAGGGCGGTAGAAGCCAGGGTGAGGCCTGTACATGTCCTCGGCGGTGTACCTCTTCATGAACAGGTACACAGACATCACGCCGGCACTCTACAGTGACGAGAAAGCAGGGAGAGCTCACCGCCGGGCCTGCCTTAATTGCCCCTGCTGGGGTCTCCGTCTGGGGCGAGACATGGACGTGGGGACAGGAGTGGGGCCCTGGAGACGTCCCGCGTGCAGGAGACCTGGGAAGGTAAGAGCGCGACACCTTCTGGGATGAAGGAGGGAAGTACAGTGGGTGGCCGAGGATGCTTGTGGGTGATTCCCTCCTCCCGGCGCAGTGCGACAACGGGGTTTACCTCGGTTAAAAGGAAAGAGATGGCAGCGAAGGCAAACGACCATCCGTATTTGTAGTTGAAATAGGTCTCTGGGTCCTTAGTCCTGTTGAGGACCTCGTCGTTGATGCTGGAGATGTACAGCACCAGGCCCACCACGAGAGAGAGGCCTGGGTGGGGCGGGGAGCAGAGGGACGCTCAGCACAGAAGCCTGGGGAGTTGCCCATGTGGCTCCACCTCCCCTCCCGGTTCAGGAGCAAAGCCACCCACCTTGGGGTGACGGTGCATTCATGTTGGAGTTCAAGGGAGAGCAGGAGTTTCCTTCTGAGGGCCCTGCTTAGACCAGCACTTTCTAGATAGCAGATCGCTGTAGGTAAGGAAGCACCCTGTCCAACTTCCCTCCTGGGCTATGGGCCACGCCCAGTGGTTCTCACCCCGATGTCCCCACCTGTCACACAGACATGCCTGGGTACCAGCCCTGGACATGCTGACTCACTCGGCCTGGGCTGGGGCCCTGGCACTGCATTTTCTTAAAAGCTACCCAGGTGACACTAATGTGAACCAGGGGTGTGAAGCACTGAGCTAGCAAGTGGCTTTTACTCCACTGAAGAGTAAAACAGGCCCCCTCAGCAGGGGTAGCCAAGGCCTCCAACCCCTGTCTCCCGCTGTGCACGTCACTGTGGAGTCTGCCAATATGGCCCTTGGGCTGTGCGGCCCACCTGACCGCAGGGTGTGGCCTGAGAGCTTGAGGCAGGGGAGAGAAAGAGGGTTTGTCCAGATGCTGGCAAGCCTTCAACCAGGAGGCCAGGGGGCCCAAACTCCTATTGCCACTGTGCAAATGACTGCCTCAGGCCCATCAATTAGTAACTGTAATTGAATCAAGACATAATTAATTACTCTGTTTTGAGCTGGTCAGGTTTAATTCCATTTGCATTATTTTATGAAACTAGGGCATCTTGAACGATGAATGTTAAAGGAAAATAGGTGTGATTGAAACCTTCCTTGGTATTTAACTCATGTTGGAATCACTGCTGCCCCAAATGAATGCTCTTTATTATCATTAAAACAACTTCGTATGGCCCAGCGCAATCCTCCATTCTGATCCTGTAGCCCACTGCTGAACAACCCCAGGTGTCTCAAAGCTACTAGATAGCCTTGGCTATCGTGAAGTTCATAGTAGGAAAAAGAGCTTAACCCTGGGTCTCTGACTTGGGACTAGGAGAAAATATCACCATGAAAAGGTTGGGCTAATGACATTGCAGGTGCTTCCTAGATACGTTTGGTTTGGTGGATGGATTACTAGATGGAAGAGTAGATGGAAAATGGGTCAGTGGTAGATTGAAAATGGATAGACAGCTGGAGGGAAGGAAGAATGGGTAGGCGTGTGGATGGATGGATGGAAAGAGGGAAAAAGAAAGAACAGCTCTTGGGCATCAGAAATTCTGCCACCTGGCTTCCAGGCTATGTTAACATGAAAATTTGGGGGAAAGGATCCTAAAGTGACTTAGGAATCAGGTGGCAATCAGAATGCCTGGTGCCCAATGGTTGTTTGTCCTTCCCTTTCATCCCTCCACCCACCCACCCATCCATCTATCCATCGGTGATTCAAGCCACCCACCTATCCATCTTCCATCCAAGCATCTCCTCCCCAGGGTCCCCTCCTCAGTCACCCAGTCCAAGGCACCTAAAATACATGCCCAAGAGTCACTCCTTTGGCCTGAGTCATTATCTCCAAAAGAAAAGGTCTCCATGAAAGTGCACAGGTCACAGTTTAGGGGAGAAAGAGCCACTTTTATTTACTGTGTTCCCTCCCCTTCTCACTCCGCACTCCCCGTGAGAAATCTCATCTGTGTCCATGGACTCTCTCCTACTCCCTAGGCCAGTGGCTCCCAAATCTCTGTCTTTGATCCCAGCCACTCCCACGAGCTCCAGACCTGACCTCTAGCAGTCTCCTGGAAAATTCCTCCCAGATGTCACATGGACAACTCAAACTCAGCATTTCTCACGCTAAACTCAAGATCGTTGCCCCAAATCTGCTCCTTCTCCTGTGGTCCCTAGATTAATGATGCGATGCGCCACCCACCTAGTGCCCAGCAAGAAACTGGCCCTCACCTTGGCTCTTTGTTTGAACTCCAGTCCTGGTCCTGTTGCATTTACCTCCCAAATGTCACTCGAGCCCTCTCATTTCTCTCTCTCCACTGTCATACCCCCGTTTGGGCCACCATCACCTCTCTCCTGTACTGGAGTCACCTCCTGCCTAGTCTCTCTGCCTCCTGTCATGCTTCCCTTCCTCCCTCCACTCCCCAGGGGGTCAGCCTAAAATCCAGATCTGGTCATGTCATTCCCTACCTCAAAATCTATCTGCAAGATGACCTCGGATGCCTTCCCAGGCTGTCCTCATGCCCGCCACGATGAGTGATGAGCATGCTTGATGCCCCCCCATGTCTCATCCTCCCCCTTCCCTCCAGGGTCCTTCCACCCACACCCCCAGCCTCGGTTCTCTGCCTAATCCCCTGCTTGTCCTTTACCTCATCTGCTCCTGGTGGTCCTCCCTGCCAGCCCCTGGTCTGAGTTTCAGCCACTGCTCCTGTCCCACTGCAGGCTGCAGATGACCAGCACAGCCCTTGTCACGCTGCGCTCCTATTTCCTGTCCACATGTTTGTATCTCCCACTGCACTTACCTTTCCGTGGGCAGTGATGCCAGCACCAGAATAAGACATGGTAGATGTCACAGATGAATGGATGGAAGGAAGAATGGATGAAACACAGTGTGGCGTTAGTTCAGGAAGACAGGTCCGTGTTGAAGGGGCCTGGGAGGGCCCAGAGTGTAGCGTGCGTGTGCGACTGGAGAGTGGAGGGGACGGTTGGAGTCCCCTGAGGACAGCTGGGGGCGGGGATGAAAGGGCCACCATTCCAAAGGCTGATTGTGTTTATTGTTCATGCAAAAATATGAAGACATAGCCCCTTCGACACTGGAATGCTCACTATCAGTGGGAACTGCAATGTTGGCTGGGAGTGTGCGGAGTGAGGAAAGAAGGCTGGACTCCTGTCCAGCTCTGCCCTGGGCGAGCCCGTCCAGCCACTCCTCCTTGGGAGCCCCTGTTGCTCTTCCAGAAGGTGACAGATGGGCCCAGGGTCATCAGAAGTCTCCTCCAGCTCTGACTCAGTTCTGCCCGGGTCGCTGGCTCAGCTTGTGCTGTTTCTAGGGCCAGGGGCTGACCCCTGGCCGTGACCAGGACTTCCCAGAGCAGAGCTGTTTAGGTGCTAAATGTCAACACATTTGGTTGTGTTGGAAAACACAACTTGTTGGAAAAGAACACAACTTACCAGAGAGGATGAAGAAGATGCCGGAGACGAAGGCCAGTATCGTCCTGTGGGGACGGATGTGTCCAATGTTGCTCAGGATGAAGCCGATGAACATGAAGAAGAGGCTGACCAGTGGGAACGGTGTGGCCGAGCGAATCATCTCTAGGTGAGGGGACAAACGGATGGCCTGTCAGCCTCTGGTGGCCTCGCTCCCTTCTTACCATTCTGAGCCCAGCGTTCCTGGCAGCATCTGCCACCGGGTCCTCAGAGCCCCTGCACCAGCTCCCCGGGCTCCATCTGCCATTGGGTGGCCTAGGGACTTCCCAGTGCTGGCAGGACCTCTGCCCCTGAGGGGTGGCTGGAAGGGCTGACTCCAAGTGCCAACATATTCAGGGCCGCTGTCGTTGCCTCCAGGCATAAGGCCCTATGGAAGCATCTGGTCACTCCATCCTGCTTCCTCTCCCAGGGGCAGTCACCATTTCCCTGGGCAAGGGGCTGCTGTGAGTGGCACATGGGACAGTCACTGACCTCTGTCTTCTTCAACTTGTGATTACTTGAGGAGCAGTTCTGTTGTATAATAGAGAATTTATCTGGTCTTTGTCCCTGATTCCTGAGAGATAACCTCTCAATTCTTATAATTTCCCAAGTGAGCAGAGTGTCTTTGCTATTCATGGTGGGCCCCTTGACCACGCCTGAGTTTATGCTAATGAGGTGACTCAGAATGGGGTTGGGAAGACCAACCATGTGATTAGAGGATTGCAGTCTCCAGCCAGGTGCTATGAGCCTGACCCCTGGGGAAGGGAGGGCTGGAGACTGAGTTCAATCAATCGTGCCCACGGAATGGGACCCAATAAAAACTCTGGACACCAATGCTCAGTTGAGCTTCCTGGCTAATGAACACATAGATGTGTTAGGATGTGCCACATCCTGATTCTTTGGGGAGAGAACACTATAGCTCTGCATTGGAGACCCTCCCAGACCTTGCCCTATGTGTCTCTGCATTTGGCCAGTCCTGATTTGCATGCTTTATAATAAAACTGCAATGGTACGTACAGGGCTTTCCTGAGTTCTGTGAGTCTTTCTAGCAAATTATTGAATGTGAGGGAGTCATGGGAGCTCCCACATTTGTGGGCAGTTGGTCAGAAGTGCAGGTGGCCTGGGGACCTCTGAACTTGCAGCAGGCATCTGAGGTGAGGGCAGTCTTGCTGAAGACTGAGACCTTAAACCTGTGCAGTCTGTGTTAACTGGGTGATTAGTATCAGAATCACATTGCAGCATTGCAAGCTCACTCTGGGGGCAGAGCCAACTCTGGTGAGGCCAGGGCCAAGCAGTCAGTCCCACTGGGGGCCAGAGAGTTCAGTTCCCTGGGTGCAGAAGCCCTCTCGCTTGCCTGGGTCACTACACCAACCTGTCTCCACCACTGAGAACTTAATGTGCAGGGCAAGCTGGTGAAGTCAGCACACCCAGCTGGGCCTAAGGGCATTAGCCCTTGAAAAGTACGCCAGCCACCCTGACTCTTCCCTCTGTCCTGCTCCTCTCTCTGCAGCCAGTGGCCCTGGTGCAAAGTTCGAGGCACCTACTTAGAACGTTGACTGTGGACTCAGACGTCAGCTGGGAGTTCATGGGCATCACATATTCTATGGTGAAGCAGCGTCCCCGCTCCTCCCCTGTGGAAAGAAGAATCTTTTACGTTTCCAGGTCCTTCTTGAACATGGATTTGAAGTTAGTCCATTCAAATGGTGTTTCCAGATGCATCTAGGATCTTTGACCCCCTGTGTCTTTGCACCTGGGCTGGATCTAAACCCTAGGGAGGCCCCGTCCCTGGCTAGGGGCCCACAGCAGGGGTGGAAGCATGTCCTGACCTCAAATCCTTCCTAGAGAATCACCTCTGGGAGGATGGACCCAACCACCGGAGTCCCATGAAAGAGGTCAGTGCTGCAAACTCCCCAGGTTGACCGAACTCCTGGAGCTGTCTCATTGCTTTTGGACAGATGGGGCTGATGATGGTGTGTCACTGACTTAGATTCACCAGTGTGGGCGTCATGGAGCAGAACTCTAAACACCTTGTCAACCACTTTGGAAACCATATCCTGGTGACTTCAAACTCTGTTCAGATTTAAGCAGGGACTGATGTCACACAGTCTGGGGCAGTGGGAGAAGAAGTCAGAACTGGATATCATTCCCAAGGCAGACTCAACAAGTGAGGCCAGCCTCTAGATGTCCTCCCTGCTAAATACTGCTGGGCACCAACTGCCACCTGATGCCCCAAAGCTCTCCCATCAAGCTGGAGGAAAAAAATCTGAGAGAACCAATCATGTCTCTTCACAATGCACATGAAGGTTATAGGGCCCTGCCAAGAAAAGCCCAGTGACCACACTGTGGCAGTCCTGGCCAGCCCAGGCTTGTGGCTAGTCTTGCATGACTTGGAGAAGCTTTTTCTGTACAGGCTGGTCCTGGGCCATGACAAAGGCATAAGGGACAGAGCTGTTGGAGTAAAAACTCCAAGGGTTCCAGAGAAGACTTAGCAAGCAGAAGGGAGGCCCAGATTGGCAGGATCAAAAGCTGCACCGTCTGCAGAACTGGAGGAACCTACATTTGTGTATTCCCTGTGCCATTTCGTGGTCAGAGGAACAGAGAAACTGCTTAGTATTTCCCACCCTGCAAATTAGTAGATGCAAGAAAGTTGAGTTAAGGAAACTTACTTAACCTCCCCAAGTCTTCATTTGGCCAGTTGTAATGTGGAAATACTAACGAGTCCTGTCTTGCAGTGTTGTTTGGAAGATCATATGGGATCAATATTTCAATGAGCTAAGGTGTGCAAGAGCCCTTGAGACCTGTGCAATGTTATTCTCATTCTGCGGGAGCAGAGTGTGGGGAAGACACAGTCACATTGGTCTTCCAGGAGGGAAGACCTGGGAGGCGAAAAGACACAGCCAATCAGGGCTGAAGTTTTCAGCAGGGTCCTGGTCTCTGCAGGGAACAGCACCCAGAGTTTATGGGGATCATCCACGGTGAACTGGCTCCTCCCAGCATCTCTGGGCCATTTCTTCCCAGGAAGGAATGTCTTGGGGGCAGGTGATCCTGGGATGGGAGTGGGGTGTCCCAACGTGGGGCACCCTTACCTGCAAGGAAGCAGACCCGCCAGAGGCCTGAGTGCAGGGACATTCTGATCTCCGTGCTCTGGTTCTGAGGCAGGACCACGCCCTCCTCCAGGTACAGCCAGTAGTCGGTGCTGACCGCTATGCCCAGGAGGCCCAGGCCACAGACAGCAAAGACGCTGCTCAGCAGAGTCAGGGCCTTCCTCCCGCAGGCACTCATCTTCACGGACAGACGCTAGGTGGCCAGTGGCCCTGCTCCCACCAGCAGAGAGGGGATCTGGGGGCAGGGAGAGAGGGTGAGCAGATGGCAGTGGCCACAGCTCTTAGAAGACCAAGATGAGGAGCCAATAACTAAAGTCAACCCTGCCTGGCTCAACAGATGGATAAAGACCACCAGGCAACTCCCTGTATGCCTGTTCCCTGTGACACAGGTGCCACCCTCTTCCTCCCCGCCCAGGAACTCACAGCTTTCTTGGCATGCCACTGCAAGGGCCCCCTTTGCTGGGTACTATTATTCATTCATTCATTCAGCAATCCATTGTGCCAGACACAGGAGATACAAAAATGAACATGACACTAGACCTTGAAGAGTCCTCACCTAAAAGAAGAGAGGGGCCCCCAAACGCAGCCAGTGAGAGCTGTGGCTGAGACCTGCCCAGGAAGCAAAGAGGAAGAATGGAGGAGAGAAATGTGCTGGCCAGGCTTCTCTGTGTTGAGAAGGATTCTGAAGCTCAAACATAGCCTGTGAGAGCAGCGGGCCCCAGAAGGGGCAGAGGGGCAGAGAGAGCTTCTTGGGGGAAGGTGTCTTCCTCATGTGACTTTATTCAGTTGTAGGACTGGGTCAACACAAGCCACATCACAGCCCTAGTGCAATGGAATCCATGTAATCCGAAACGGCCCGACCCTTGCCCACACAGCACAGCATTTTGGCAGGAGTCGGCTCTGGACTCAGAAGCTGAGTCTATGCCAGCTTGGCCATGAGCACACCCACTGACACCCACCGGGGCCAGGCACTGGGCTTGGGGCTGGGCCACAGTTGGGGGCAAGGGAGATGGAGACCACCCCCCCCACTCCCCAACGGAGCCACGGCCAGGGTCAGGGCCTCTGTGGCTCTCTGGCTGCAATCTGGAGCCACCTAGGGAGCGTCTAAACATCCCTGATTCCTGGGCACCGCTCCAAGAGACTCTGATATAACTGGATTCATGTGGGGCCTGGGTGATGGTATTTTTTTTAATGCTTCCAGGTGATTCTAATGAGAACAGTTGATCTCTGCTACTCAAAGTGTGGTCTCTGGACTAGCAGCGTCGGCATCATGGGAGCTTGTTAGAACAGTAGACGCTCTGGCCCTCTCACTTCCTAAATTGGAATCTCCATCTTAACAGGATCCGGGTGAGTTGTCTGCCTGCTAATATCCAAGTAGCACCACGCCAAACAAACAGGTGATGGCATCAGCTGCTGTCACGGAGAAAGCCTGGATATGATGAGAAACCCAGAAGGGGTCACCCAATGGGGGTGGAAGGGCAGGCAGAGCCATCTCTAGGAGAGTGTGGGGCCTGGGCCAACTCAGACAGGGTGTCTCACCCAAGCTGTCATGGTCACAAGGTGGCCATGTTAATATTGTTCAGGAAAGAGGTGCAGCAGTGCCTTGGTGGGGTCCCCCAAGCTCAAGGCCTTGGTGGTGTCCTGGGGCCCTGCCCAAGGGATGGTGTCATGTCCCAGCTGAGCTCCCAGGCACAGGTGGATATTGAGACAGCTGAAAAGGGACAGAAGCCAGATTTGTGTGCCGAGTCTGAGCTCGCTGTGGGGTGGGGGCCGGGGTTGGTGGGCGGGGGAGATCAGTGCTTTCGTGAGGAGTTGTGGCCATCCTGGCTCTGGTTCTACCGCGCCGGCCCTGCCTGGGCAGCGGACTGTGGGAGAGTTGATTGATCTGCAGAGTGAGCCACACACTGGCTTCCTGGAGACATGTGACGATGCGTGTTCACCATGTTTGCAAGGCTGGAGAGGGGTTTAAGCCGCGACAATCCTTCCTGCGTCGTCTTTGACAAAGAAGGCAGAAACGAAATGTAAAACAGCCAGCCCTCCCCACCTAGCCGAATCATTCTCCGGGCAGTAGGGTGGGCGGGGGAGCTGGGCGGCTTGTGTCTAAAGCAAACATCTAATGAAGCACCCCTAAGCCCTGGGCTTGCTGCTGCGGAAGGGGCGACAGATTCAGGGCCACTGCCGCTTGCAGAGTTCACAAGCTGGGAGGCTGTGCAAGGTGGGGAGGCATCACGACAGCAGAACCGGGTCCGAGGAGGGAGTGGCAGGGCAGGCACGCCGAGCCCCAGGGAAAGGCTGCCGCAGGCTGCTGGGAAGCGGTAGTGATGTTGTAGTGATAATGATTTCCATAACGGCTAAGCACGTTCACTTACACTTGAGGCTCACAAAACCCCAGCATCTGCTAGAGGAAATGGGACGGGAACCCCGAGGATGGTCAGCAGCTACCAAGGAAGCAGAGAAGCAGAGAACAAAGGGATAGGACTCCCGGAGAACAACAGCCCCGTATGATGCAAAGTGCCTTGAACTGGGAGCCAGGAAAACTGGATTTGATACTCAGCTGGGCCACCAAATATCTGTGTAATGTTGGAAATTAGCCTCTCTGCTACGGTTTGGATATGGTTGGTTTGTCCCCACCAGAGCTCATGTGGAAATTTGCCCTCCCGCTGTGGCGGTGTTGGGAGGTGCTGGGTCATGCTGCTCTGGCGGTAGTGAGTTCTCGCTTCCCGGAGACTGGATTCGTTCAAAGGAATGAATTAGCTCCCGTGAGAATGGGTTGTTATAAAGCCAGGACGTCCCTCATGTTTCCTCGGTTCCTTTTTGATCTTCTCTGCCATGTTGTTATGCCGCAGTGCCCTTGAACTTCTCAGCCTGCAGAACCGTGAGCTAAATACACCTTGTTATAAATTACCCAGGCTTAGGCGTTCTTTTACAGCAACACAAAATGGACTAAGACACTCTCTGCGGCCCATTTTTCTCCCAGATAACACAGAGGAAGAGAATAATGATAAAAGCTAAAGTATAGTGAATCGAATGTTTACCACTGTTAGGCTCCTGCTAAGCACCTTGCTCTCTAATCCTTACAATTCCGTTACCATCCCATTTTACAGGTAAGCAAAGCAAGGCTAAGAGAGGCTAAGGAACTTGCACAACATCACTCAGTGAGCAAGTGGTGGTGCCCGCACTTGAGCCTCACCTTGCCTCGTTCCCACGCCCTTTCTCAGACCACCCCACCAGTGTGTCCATGGTGCTCCATGGAAGTGGGTTCCATGGAGCAACAGTTGTACGTAAAAGAACTCTCTGGTGAAAAACAGCTCGGGAAGCACTGCATCTAGCTCTTAAAAGACCTTGCGCATTATGTTAAAGGCTGGAAAAGCCTGTTTAGCTTTGCTGGTCCAGTACTTTCCAAACTTATTTGACCACAAAATGACATCAAGTTCTTTGGAAACCCATTTGGGGAACCCTGCTGCCCCCCATAAAAGAATAACAAGCCCTGCCCTGCTCACGCCACAGAAATTGCTGAGGTGATTAAACACAACAGCAGATATGACTGTGCTTTGAAAAGACCTAACGCGCGATCCTGGCATAAGGTATTATTAATAGTATTGTTAAGCAGCAATGGACTAAGCCCCTGCTTCTTGCAGAGAAGACGGATCAGAGCTTTGAGATACGATGGCTGCTGCCTGGCCACAGCTGAGCAGCCTATTTTAATGTTAAGCGTGGCAGAAAGATGAAAGAGATTCAAGTCTTGGAGATTTGGGAAGATGAAAGGGGACAGGAGATTGGATCTGGATTTACAAAAGCAAGAAATAAAAGAAGAGGCTGAAGGTGACCTTGCCTGCTGAACTCTGCAACAGCAGACCCTGAAATCTAGAGTGTACTTAGGAAAACCAAAAAGTCTTATCCCTTTCCAGAGTATGCAGTAAATTTATAGAATGCTACATGGGGTGAAAGAGAATAGTACTTGTTACCAAATTATATTTATGCTTCTATTATGTAATGATATTTATTTATAAATAAATAATATTATTTACTAAGTATCAATCAGCTACCAGGCACTGTGCAGAGCCCTTTCTGTAGAGTACTGTTTGCATAACCAAGAAATCAAACCAAATGAAAGATTAATCAATTCTCCAATCACTGACCTTGTAAACAAAAAGGCAGGGCTTCAGCTAACTCCTGGGTTAGAGATGCCAACATGCAATGTCAACATGTTCCTTTGGGGATCGGGGCCCAGAAGCACGGCAGCTTTGAGCTTTTTAAGATGATTACTGGGTGCCTTTACCTCTAAGTATTAGCTTGTTAATTATCAGGAATAATTATCAGATGCTAATTATCATCCATGACTAGCAATTAGGGAGAAATGTCTTGTGGAGATTAAATCACTAATGGCAGATTCCCCTGCACAAGCCAATAATAAAAGAATTTGCAATGAAGTGCTTTAGGTGCCCAGAAGTAGGTGAGGTTACAGGTGTGAGTGACAGCCCCGCTATCAAACTACTGGGGAGGATGGGTGGGATGTACCCAGATAGAAGGAGAAAGCAGAAAGAGAGTCAAATGCAGACACCCTGATCTCAGTTTCCTACTAGTCCAGAGAGCCCCACGAGTGCTGTGATGAAGGGTGTGGGGTATAGGGATTCTTGACAAGGCTTTGGAACCAGCTATAGCATCAGCTTGGCCAACACCCAGTAGGATGAGCTGGTGACCAGAGGACAATCCCCAGTGGTCCTATGGCCCCGCCTGCTTCCTGCCATGCAGTTCCCCGTTACTGTCCATGGCGGTGAAAAAATGACCACAAATTCTTTGACACTCCTCCCTTTGAGGAGTAGGTCCACATCCTCTTTCCTTGGGTCTCAGCAGGTTTGTGACTGCTTTGACAAATAAAGTACACAGAAGAGATGCTATGTGACTTCTAAGGCTGAGTCATAAAGGGTTCCACCTGGTTCTCTTGGGGACTCACTCAGGGGAAGCCAGCCCTCATGAAAGAAATCTGACTACCCCGGGACCACCATGCTTTAGAACAGGGCTTCTCAACCTCAGCCCTGTTGGCATTTGGGGTGGAAAATTCTTTCTCGTGGAGACTGTCATGTGCATTTCAGGATGTTTGGCAGTATCCACAGCCTCTAGCCACCACCTGTTAATAGCACCCCAGTTGTGACAGACAAAAATGTCCCTTCAAGGGCAAAAGTCACTCCTGGTTGAGAACCACTGCTTTAGAGGCTACGTGTAGGTGCTCTGGTGGACAGCTCAGCTGAACTTCCAGCCAACGGCCAGAGTTAGCTGCCAGCCCTGGAATCGAGCCATCCTGGGTGGACATCCAGCTCAGTCGAGCCTTCAGATGCCTGCAGCCCCAGCCAACATCCGACTGCAGCTGCGTGAGAAACCCCAAGCAAGAAGTGCCTATTGGAGCAATCACCAAATTCCTGACCCATAAAATCATGAGCAAAATAAAAATGATATTTTACATCACTATGTTTTGAGGTAATATGATACACAGAAGTTACCAAGAGAGCTTCCTTACACACTTAATTAGCATCTTCTTCTCACTGCCAATATATGATATGAATTCCAGGCATGGCCTTGTCCTGAATGTAATTTAGTGATGGAGGGCCTGAGTATACTAAACTTTACAGCTGCACGGGGGAGTCAATGGCACATGGGATTAGGCAAATCTGAGTTGTAATGCCAGCTCTACCACATACCATCCTGGGCAAGTTGTTACATCACCACTCTGAACTTCAGTCTCTTCATCTGCAAAACAGGGATAGCTTCGTAAGAGTTATTGTAAGGATTTATGAAAGTGTAATCAAATAAGTCTGAGCTACCTTGTGCTGTCTCAGTAACAATGCTGCAATGAGAAGGTAACACAATCTGACACCCAGAGTGGTAGACAACAAGGCAGATTTAATAAGGTAAATTTGCCCCTAAAAAGGGGCAAAATGTCTCAGACTTCCTCATCTCCATCCAGCTCTCCAACTTCTCACTCATGATGGCAGTTCCACCCCTGGCAGATTTCAGCCCTCCCGTCTCTCTCTCACCTCTGTATCAACTAATTGGAGAGACTTTAGGTTTTTTTTTTTTGTGTGTGTTTTGTTTTTTTTTTTTTTATGTGCAAAGCTAAAATGCTCTGTATAGTGGGGTAAGAGGTGTCTTCATGGTGGGCACAGCGGCATCTCCGTAGACACACATACTACAGGGTTAGCAAACACAGGTCAAGTGCTTACTAAGTAAATGTCAAGCACAGCAGGGGCCCAGCATCAGAAAGGGATGGAGACCTTGAGGTGTCATTACCGTCTTGCTCTTCTGACTTGGGACCCTCTTAGTCAGAGACACTGCTCCCACCAAGTAGTCATGAAGCTGCTGGCTGGTGGGACAGGGGGTCCTGATGAGTGGCCTGTTTTCCCTGCTGGTCCCACACTGCTCTCTGCCCATGACTGATGCACTTTGGAGAGCTTGAGCATTTCTGGGAAAGGATTCCCTGTCCTTTGACAAAAGCGAGACCCGAGGAGGATGCTTTCTGCATTTCAAGCACTCTCCGCCCCTAGACCAAGAGCAAAGCCACAGTCTGTCTGTCTGCCAGAATCCAGGCCACAGAGCTGAGGACACAGAACTCTGGCTTAACCCTGTAACCCTGTGTCCCCAAACCTCGTAGAGTGGAGGTCAGTGTCTCATCCTTGGTTTTGCCGGAGGTAAAGTGGTGGACAGGGGCATCGTGGGCACCCACCAAGGGCACTGCCCTTATCAAAAGAAGTCTAGCTGAAGTGACAGCTGACTGTGACTTTACTGAGGGTCCAACAAGATACCTTGTAAAGTATCCACAATGTCTCCAAATGCATGGTCACAGGCACCAAGCCAAGTGGGAGGGCCACCTAACCAGGTAGCACTAAACAAGTAGTGATAATAATAATTATATCATTAATATTACTTTCTTTGCAGAATTTTTCTATGCATTAAAACCGGGATCATACTGCACGTACCATAGTATAGCCTAATTTTATTTTATTTAATAGCATCAATATTTTCTACATTATTTTTAGTGGCTGCGGAATATATATAGTCTCTAATTTGCATATACAAAACTGATACAGCCATTTCTCTACTGTGGAACAGCTAGGTTATTTCCAAATTTTCCCCATTGTAAATGATAATAAATAAACATAGCTAAATATCTGTGGACATCTGTATTTTCTCAGGATAAATTCCTGCAAGTAGAATTTCTGGATTGAAGGATATGAATCGTCTTAGCACTCTTAGAAATACTGTCAGATCTGGTTTGAAACATTTCAAAGTCATTTTTACCCTTGATGCTTGAGGTACTACAAAGGTCCTGCCATAAGGACACAGAGAATTCCAAACTACCCACATCAGAAGGATCCCTCTTCTGCTGAGAATTTGGCGCCTGGGCTCTGCTCAGCTTTGGTTGCTATGTTTGCTGCATCAGTATGATTTGCTAGTCCAAGGCCTTCCATGTAAAGCAAAATGTCTCATATCGGCGATTTGAAACTTTCTGAGGTGCATCATCATCACCTGTGCAAGACTGTAAACACATGCATGCCCAGATTAAGACCAGCTAAAAAACCCATTAGAAATAATATTGAGATAAATGGCCAGACACCAAAATAACATAAAGATCAACAGCTATACACAAACAGTAGTCCGTTGAAAAATGTAATGCAGAAAAAAAAATCATATGTATGTAGCAACAAAATGGCAAACTATTGGAGATAAACTTAAGTTTTGTGCTGGTGCTACTAATACATTAAAAAAACCTTTAGAACTATTGAACATAAAACATAAGATGGATAAACAATATATCACATTTTTAGGCAGGAGAAAAATGTCATAAAAATGTCAACTCTCCTGTAAACTAATTTATGAATTCATTGCAATGCGTTCTCTTTAGAAGATGACATATGATTCTGGGGTTAGTCTAAAGAAAGATACATATGAGAATAGTCAGGAAAATCCTTTTAAAGATGAAGATAAATGAGTGGGAAGTACCAAATACTTGTGCTTATTATGTAGCTACAACAATTAAAACATTTGATGCTCATGAAAAAAACAAATAACCAAGGGAAATAAAAAGAGAGTTTAGACTTCTATTTCTGGATATGATGAACTAGGTTATGTAGTATTAGACCAACCCTCCTGCTGAAAATAACTTAAAACAGGTGGATAAAATCTGTTGGAAGACATTGTGCAATCAAGGAAACCGAGATTTTAGAGGTCAAGAACTGAAGATAAAGGAAATGTGTTGCAATAAGCCTGACATTTCGTACAACTTTTCCATGTGATGTACGTGCCAGCTCATATGGAGCGTGAGTCTGAGAGGCTGAACACAACAGGGCTTTGCAGACCTATAGCAGTCTCATGACGCAGCAGAGTCAACATTAGATCTCAGAGCTTGCCAAGGAGGACAGGTCTTGTAAATATCTCAATCCTAGATCCTGGTAACACTCATCTCTAGGTGAACAAAGTAACAGATCAGCCTTCATTAGACCGAAATCCATTTCCAAATCAGTTCATTTCATGACTGGATCTAGGCAGCCTTCTCCGATCTAGCAGATTGCCAAAAGCAAAAGTAAATACTACCTTGGGAAAGATATCAACACCAAGAGCTGCTACAGTTTTCCATACAAATGTCTAGCATTCAATCAAAAGTTACTAGACAGACCAAGAGGCAGGACTAAAACTAAAAAAGAACCATCAGACACAGGAGACACAGGTTCTGAAAAAGAACCATCAGACATAGGATGGATGCCAGAACATAATACAATGACACTTTCAATGAGCTTAAAGAAAGTAATCATCAACTTAGAATTTCATACCCAGGAAAAATATCCCTCAATATTGATGGCAAAATAGAAATATTTTCAGGGAAACAAAAACAGAGGAAATTTGCCATCAGCAGACTTGCATCAAAAGAAATGCTGAACAGATCCTTTAGGCAGCATGATCCAGTACTGAAGCACAGAAATGCAAGAAAGAAGAAGGAACAATGAAAAGGCCAATTATGTGGGCAAATCTAAATAAATGGTGAGTATAACAGGGAATAATAATACTGTCTTGTGGGTTTAAAATACATGTAGAATTACTTTGAAGCCAATGTGCCTTTTTTTCTATGACTAATTTTAGGATGTTCTTTTTGTCTGTTGAACTGAATGATGATGAACACATAACTTATCAAAACTTGTTGGATAAAGCAAAGATAGCTTAGAAGGAAAATTATAACCTTAAGAGCACATATTAGAAAAAAAAAAAGGACGGAAAGTAAGTTTTCTAACTACCCATCTCAAGAACGTGGAAAAGAAATGCAAATGAGGCAAATTAACCCCCTCAAAATAGAAGAAAAGAAATAAATAAGATAGCAGAAATTAATGAAAAGAAAACAAACATACCACCAGTAGAATTGGTAAACCCTTTGCGAGAGAGAGAGAGAGAGAGAGAGAGAGAGAGAGAGAGAGAGAGATCCCTAAGACTGCTCATAAGTTTGGATTCAAATCTAGGTGTGTCTGCCCCCAAGCCCAAGCTCTGTTTACTTTTCCCCCTACACCTCTACCTATGAAGAGATGGAGACCAGTCCTTTCTTCCATATAATCCATAAATTTAAATAATTCCACCTCTTCCCTTTAAAAACACAGAGGCGAGTTCTCGAGCAAACACATCTGCCTCATGGAGCTTTCTGCCCCTCTGACCACTCCCAGCCCCACCACCAACCATGGCTGGCAGACACAGCCCTGCCCTCTGCCCTGCCGAGTCACAATCTGGCTGTGGGGAACATCAGGGACCCCAGCAGCAGGAAAGACACACAAGCCTAAACACCAGTCCCACCACGAAGGAAGACAGCAACTTACTCGCACCCCACCAGAAATGGATTTGTATTAACATTTTTGCAGCATTTGCAGAAACCAAAACACCCTTTAGAAAAGGCAGGATTGCATACTTCCTTCTTCCTTTAGATTCCACTTAAACACACTGGCAACTTGAGTTGCCAAGTACATAAATCAGTGACACGAAGTCTTAATTGTTGGCAATTAGAAGCCTGCCCCAGCCACCGCCTCCTCCCGCTCACACCTCCGGCAGCTCTGGCTGAGCAACCAGCACTCACTGCCCCCGCAGCTACTGGGTGCAATAAAAACCAGCGAGAAATGGAAAACAACTGTGTACCCTGTGTCTTAATATGTGCAGACAGGAGAAATGTTCAGACTTGATCTAATTCTGGTGACACTGGCTGTCCATCAGACCCGGCTGCAGAAGCCCATGGGGAAAGCCGGGTTTTCACCCTTCCTCGGTCTCCCTCTCCTACCGAATGTGTCTGCCTCCCTCCCCGATTCCCGCAGGACAACATTTGCGAGACCAGGACCACGTGCCAGACACTGTTCTAAGCAATTTACACATATTAAATTTACTTAAACCTCCCAAACACCCTTCACAGTTGGCACTGTGATTAAAGTGGGGATAATAATAGCACCTTCTTCAAAGGGTTATGAGGATTAAATGAGCTAACGTATGTAACAAGCTTAAAATAGGGACTCTGGCCTGGCACACGGCAGGTGCACATAGCTCTCCTTTTTTTTTTTTTTTTTTAGAATTCATTATATTAACCTTTTAATTAATTTTTCTGGTTCTCATTTCTTCCTGTGCATTTGGGCTCCGCTTGGTGTCATTTCCTTACCCCAATACCGCTTTGTTCCTCCCCCCACCTCCTCTGCGTTGTTATTGTCAAATATGTTGCAATTCTGTATAAGTCCAACGATACAATCATATACGTGCTGTTTTATGCAATGGCTTTTTATATCTGTCAGGAGAAATATGCAATTCTATTCTTTTTAATAATTACCTTTACTCTTTGTCTCTTGTGGGAATTCAAATTAATATCTGGTGTCACTTGCTTTTAACCCTGAAGAGCTTCTTTTAGCATTTTTTGTCAGCTGACTCTTCCAGCAACAAATTCTCCTAGTTTTTGTTTATCTGGGGTGTCTTTATTCCATCTTCAGTTTTTGAAATATAGTTTTGTTGGCTTAAATATTCTTGGTTGACAGGTTTTTTCCCCCCCCATCTCTCTCTTTCTCTCAGTACTTTAACTAGATCCCACTGCCTTCCTGACTCCAGGGTGCTTGATGAGAAGTCAGCTCTTAATCTTATCAGGAGCTATATTCCTTTGTCTGTAATGAATCCTGTTTCTCTTGCTGCTGTCAAGATTTTTTCTTAATAATTTGCTATTTTTGACTGTGATGTGTCTGGGTGTGGCACAGTTCATCTTCACCATGGCCGTGGTTGCTATCCCCACTTTATAGATGAAGGGTTTGGGACACAGAATACTAAAGCCGTGTGCCCAAGGTCACTCAGCTACAAAGGGGGAAGCTGGGAGTTGGACCCAGCAATCTGGCCCCAATATCTGCTCTGCTAAACTGCCTCTCACTCATCCTCAGCCTGGTTCTCAAGGGGCTGCAGAGGTGAGCTTGGACAGACCCAAGAGGTGCTTTGCTCACCCTCTTGGAAACTCTCACTTCTGAAAAACAGAGGTTCCTCAGTGACACATGAAAACTTTGACCTAATTTTTCTCAACATTGTCAGACTTTTGCCTAAGATAAGATAG
This sequence comes from Lepilemur septentrionalis, assembly GCA_963573855.1. Taxonomy (NCBI): domain Eukaryota; kingdom Metazoa; phylum Chordata; class Mammalia; order Primates; family Lepilemuridae; genus Lepilemur; species Lepilemur septentrionalis. The sequence goes on along the minus strand of CAUYMX010032174.1, from coordinate 6,021 downwards.
CGGAAGATTCAAGTCCTTTTCTCCTTGGCCTTTGCATCCTCAGGTGAGGCTCAACTAGATGTTTTCTTTATAAAATAGTGATTATAGAGGAGGGAAAGAGAAGAAGAGGAGAAGGGAGAGGAGGAGGACGAGGAGATTGAGGAGGATGAGGGTAAGGAGGGGGAAAGGAGGGAGAAGGGGGAAAAGAGAAGGAGGGGGAGGAGGAGAAGGGGGAGAAGAGGAGGGGGAGGAAGAGAGGAGGGGAGAGGGAGGAGGGGAGGGGAGAAGAGGGAGGAGGGGGAGGAGGACGAGGGGGAAGCCACCACGTGTTTCCTGCTGGACACTGAGTTATTCTTGCTTATGGCCAGCTGCCTCCATGATTAGAGTCAGTATTTATGCTTCAAGAGAAATTTTCTTTTTCTGGTGGTTCTTCCTTCTGGGCAGAGGGAGGAAGGAGGGGTTGGGGGAGCCTGGGGAGGGACAGAAGTCTGGCTTTAGAGAAGCTCCCAGAATGCACTCAGTGCCCTGCCGCAGACACGCCCCTCCAGAGAAATGCTGCGTTGCCCAAGGGGGACTCTTGCGAGACAACCAATTGTGGCCCTGCCAGGTTGCAAAGCACCGTGTGCCTCTATAAATACCTCCTCCAGCATCCTGTCCCTGCCTGCAGCCCATTTCACTGTAAATCAGGATTCTAGCGGTATGTAGGACACACACCCGAGCCGCCCCTTCTCCCCTCAACCCTCTCTCCTGCCCTCTCCCCACGCCCTGCCCTGCCCCACTGCGAGTTCTACCACTGGACACTAGTGCAAAAAGGGAAATGACACACCAGCCACTTCAGGGCAACAGCTTAGAACTAGATGCTCAAGGATAGAAAAAGCTGTAAAAGGGATGATGTGTTTCTCTGAGGAGTTACTTCTCAACTTGGCCTTTCTGCTCCCCCCGCCCCACCCCCCATGACTTCAGATGGAACGTTGTCTGGGCAAACCTGAGGCCCAGTGGCCCTCTGGGGGGTCCTGCCGCTGACACCACGAGTCAGGGCCCTGGCAGATGCCTCATGACTCTAGAGAGATGAGCTCAAGGTGTTTGCAGTGTTTTAAAGGAGATCTTAATATCTCCTGATCGGACGGTAGAACAGAAGCCTCGGGAGGTAACTCACTGCCAAGATGGGGGGATTTCACTGCTCACGTGGCCCCAGGAGACGGGTGGTGACGAGGTGGGGGAGGGCAGGGGCTGCTGCTCCTCCTGCTTCTCGGCCAGCGACGTGCCGCGGGGCATTGCAGGGCACTGGTCTGGAAAAAGCGTCACAAGGCAGGACGAGCTTTAACCTCGGCCTTGGCCAGCACTGCTGCAGCTGCTCGATGCTCGGCTCGTGACACCCTGGGCTGCTGCATGGAGGCGGCTGCAGACATGCTGGGGGGCCTGGGCTGGGCTGTCTGGCCCCTGGTCCTGCCAGTTGCGGAGCCTCCTGGAGTCTGACCAATAATACAGGGATGGTACTTTCTTTACAGGGTTGCTATGAAAACGGCACGATGCAATGTAGGCTACAGGCTCTGAGCAAAGGGTCATCTTCATTGCTGGACCCAGAGAGGAAGCCAGGTTGGCCACTGAGCTGGCTCAGCCGGGTACAGAAAGTACTGGGCATAAGAAAGTGGCATTCATGGGGTGGCAGCGATGGGTGAGGAAGCTTGCAAGCACCTCAGCCTAAAATTAGTCTTGACAACTGCCTCCAACCCAACAAGGCAGAGATTGGGGTAGGATGGGAGGCTCAGGATTTCCAAGGAGTCAGGTAAGGAACTGAGAGGATAACAGGGAATGACGTGCCCACGACTTCTCCCAGGAGCCCACGGCTGGACAGGATCAGACAGGCCCCAACCCCAAGCTCTTATACCAGTGGTCCTCAATCCCTGCTGCCCATGCATGTTCCCCGGGGAGTGTTACAGACATCCCAGTGCTGGGTTGCTTCCGAGACCAATTACATCTGACCCTCTGGGAGTGGGGTGGGGAGGGACCAGGCATCAGTATTTTAAAAAAACTCCCAGGTGATTCCAATGTGCAGCCAACTTGGAGAACCGCCAGCCAACATGGGGGGACCCTCACAAGCCCGGAGCTATGCAGACCCTGAACTCATGATCTGATTTTGGCTCAGTTTGGATTAGAGCGGGGCTGTCCGATAGGGCAGGGCATGTAGCTCCCGAGCACTCGAAACGTGGCGAGTCCACATTGAGACACGCGGTAAGTACGAAACGCACGCCAGATTTCTAAGACTTGGTATGAAAAAAGGGTGTAAACTATCTCATTAATGATTTTTATAAATATTGATTACATGTTGAAATGGCATATGGAGCTAAATAAAATGTATTATTAAAATTTTTACATGTGTCTTTGTACCTGTTTAGAGTGGCTATAGAAAATTTTAAATCACATTTATGTGGCTTGCATTGCATTTCCACTGGACAGTGCTGGCTCAGAGACTAGCCAATTAAGACATGTGTTCTCTGCCGGGCGCGGTGGCTCACGCCTGTAATCCTAGCACTCTGGGAGGCTGAGGCTGGCAGATCGCTCAAGGTCAGGAGTTCGAAACCAGCCTGAGCAAGAGCGAGACCCCGTCTCTACTAAAAATAGAAACAAATTAATTGGCCAACTGAAAATATATAGAAAAAATTAGCCGGGCATGGTGGCGCATGCCTGTAGTCCCAGCTACTTGGGAGGCTGAGGCAGAAGGATCGCTTGAGCCCAGGAATCTGAGGTTGCTGTGAGCTAGGCTGATGCCATGGCACTCTAGCCCGGGCAACAGAGTGAGACTCTGTCTCAAAAAAAATAAAAAATAAAAAAAAATAAAAAAAATAAAAAGAAATGTGTTCTCTGTAGCTCTTCTGTTTGTAAGTTTGTTTCATTTGGTTTTGACATAACTTTCTTTAGAACTTCACCTCAGCATTCCACTTACATAGCAGTCTTGAAATGACAAGAATAAAGAAATGGAGAGCAGATTAGTGGTTGCTAGGGTCAGGGACAGAGAGGAAGAGGCCGGTGTCGCTATCAAAGGGCCACACGAGGGATCCTCGCGGTGACGGAAATGTCTGTAGCGTGACTGTACCAATGTCAGTCTCCCAGTTGGGACTTTATACTATAATTTTGCAAGATGTTACCATTGGGGTAAACTGGGTGAACAAGTGGAATCTCTCTGTATATTCCTTACAACTGCATATGAATCTACAATTATCTCAAAATAAAAAGCTTAATTATAAAAAATTCACCTCTGAAACAATAACTTCCGTCCCGTGCTGGAGGAAGAGTAAAAGTAGGGCAATTCTTTTGGAAAGCGATTTGGCTGAGCTGTAAGCATTTTCATTTCTCTTGGTTCCAACAATTCTACTTCTTGGAATTGCTGCTAAGGAAATAAATATCAATATAAGTACAAAATACAGAAAAAATGTTTATTCACTGTTGTTTGTAACAGCCCAACCATCAAAACCACCAAAATGCCTTTCTGTAGAGAAAGTTGTAAGAACTATGGTTCATCCACTCAAGGGACTGTTATGTAGGCATTGATGGAAAGCGCTGGTAAGGTAGTGTTATACAAAAAAGGTGGGACACGAAGTATCAATGATTTGCTGATTTGTAAAAAACAAAAAGCCTTTTAAAATGTGGAATATGAATATAAAAATATTAATAGTGGTCGTTTTGATAGTAGGATTATGGATGAATTTGTTTATTCTTCCTACTTTACTGTTTCTTTTCTCTGATTTTGGTTAATAAATATGTACAACACTTTTCTTAAATGACATAATGATCGCTTTTCTTGTTTTGATTAGCTGTCTTCCCAAAGCCCTACCAGGGAGGGGGGCAGGTGGCCTACTCGCCCCCTGCTGGAGGAACATGGTGATGCAGCACAGCTGGGACAGAGCTCATGGGCTTGGTAGGGGTCGATTATCTGCAGATTTAAGGTCCTCATTACTGCCCCAAACCACTCAGAGGATCACTGACTGTTAAGAGAGTAGGAAGAAGAATATGAAACATTATAGCATACGTGAGTTCTGGCAAGAGACTTAAGCTTTCTCAGCCTCATTCAGGAAAGACATAAAATGGTAGCAATACTGTAATCCCTACACGCGGGAGCGATTGAGAGGTGAACGGGCATGGGAGCACAGTGACCTAGGAGACGTGTTGTATCTTACTACGTCGTTTTCCGAAGTAGCTGCACCACCTGTAGTATGTAAGAATTCTCATTGCTTCATCGCCTCACCGACATTCGGTATTGTCAGATTTCTTAATTTTTATCAGAGTGAGAATAAAATGATAGCTCACCGTCACCTTAACTTGCATTTCTATGAGCACCAGTGATGTGGAGTATCTTTTCATGTCTAGTCATATTTCTTTTCCCTTTTATGTGAAATACCTGTTCATGTCTTTTCTCCGTTTTTTTTCCTATTGGGTTCTTCATCCTTTTTCCTATTAATTTATAGGAGTTCTTGAGGTTTTCTGGATATTAATATTTTGTCCTATGTATTGCTGAAACATTTTCTGCACAGCTCACTTCTTTTCATTTTTTTAACAGTAACTTTTCATGCCTTCTTAAATATATTTGAATGTATTGTACTATTCTTGATTTTTGTATGTTGACCTTGTATCTAGCAACTTTGTTAAACAAAGTTCTCTTGGATTTTCTATGTGGATGATCATATAGTCTGTGAATACTGGCAACTTTGTAGTTTTTCATTCCAATTTTTATACCTCACATTTTTTTCCCTTATCTTGGTGTACTGTCTAGGAACTCTAGGGCATAGGTGTCTAATTCGAAAGAGGATGCTTCTAACATTTTACCATTATATATAATACTTATTGAAAATATAGCTTATCAGGGTAAGGAAGTTTTCTTCTATTGCTAGTTTGTTAAGAGGTTGTGTTTCTGGTTTTTGTTTTACAATCATATTGATTTTTATAATTTTTCTGAATTTATTGAAATAACATGGGTTTTCTCCCCCTTAAATCTATCAATAATGTAAATTATATTAATAGACTTTCTGAGTTAAATCACTCTTGTATTACTGGGATATACCTTGCTTTTGCTATCTGACATACATATTCTTAAATGCAATTGGTTAACTATATTTGTAAGTAGGGTGGATCTATAATTTTCCTGCTGTTCTGTTTGGTTTCGTCATCAAAGTTATAGCTGAACCACAATGAGATACCATCACACACATACTGGAATGGCCAAAAGTGAAGGATTGGCAATACTAAGTGTTGGTGAAGGTTTGGATCAACAGCAGCTCTCGTGCGTTGCTAGTGGGAATGCAGAAGGGTACAACCGTTTTGGAAAGCAGTTCTGCAGCTTCTTATAAACTCAAACATGCACTTGCCACACAACCCAGCAATTCCACTCTTAGGTGTGACTCTGAGAAAAATGAAAACTTATGGTTGCACAAGGACTTATCCTCAAGTACAGCTTTATCCGTTATAGCCGCAAACTAGAAACCACTCCAATGTCCAAAACTGGAGGACAGATAAACAAACTGTGGTATATTGAATATTACTTAGCAGTAAAAAGTAAAAACTACTGATACATACAACAACACGGGTGAATCCCAAAGGCATTATGCTAGATCAAAGAGTCCAGACACAAAAGACTACCTATTGTGTGATTACCTTTATACAAAAGTACAGAAAAGGCAATACTATAGGAAGAGAAAGCAGGTCAGTAGAGGGCAGGGAGTTGGCTGCAAAAAAGCACAAGAGAATGTTTTGAGGTGATTGAAATGTTCTATATCATGGTTATACATTTATCAAATTGTGCACCTCAAATCAATTAATTTCATTATATGTGAATTATACCTTTTTTTTTTTTTTTGAGACAAAGTCTCACTCTGTTGCCCGGGATAGAGTGAGTGCCGTGGCATCAGCCTAGCTCACAGCAACCTCAAACTCCTGGGCTCAAGCCATCCTTCTGCCTCAGCCTCCCGAGTAGCTGGGACTACAGGCATGCGCCACCATGCCCGGCTAATATTTTCTATGTATTTTTAGTTGGCCAATCCATTTTTAGTA
>CAUYMX010032173.1:0-14024 GCA_963573855.1 Lepilemur septentrionalis | reverse complement strand
GCTAGCTCACTGTCGTTTCTTAAAATTGAATAATATTCTATTGTAAACATATACCAAATTTTAATAATCCATTCATGAATTGACGGGCACTTGGGTTGTTTCCACGACCTAGCAATAGTGAATTGTGCTGCCATAAACATTTGGGTGCAGATGTCTTTATTATAGAATGTCTTATGCTTTTTTGGGTAGATGCCTAATAATGCTATTGCTGGATCGAATGGTATTTCTATTTTTAGCTTTTTGAGGAATCTCCAAATTCTTTTCCACAAAGGTTGCACTAGTTTGCAGTCCCACCAGCAGTGTAAGAGTGTTCCAGTCTCTCCATAGCCTCGCCAGCATTTGTTGTTCTGGGATTTTTTGATAACTTACGGATACTCTTGTATGAATGGTATAGTGAATGATCAAGAGTGTTTATTGCAGCATTATTTGTAATTTTAAAAATTGGAAATAATTTTAATCAATAGACTATCATTAAATATAATATTCAAAAGAGAATTAAGTCAAACTATGGTACCTTCATGCTATGGAATATTATGCAACACTAAATAAGGATGAAGCATATTATATATGGATACTATGGAAAGATAAAATATCTTAAGTAAAAAAATGTTAAGTTATGAAAACTTGATCCCATGTGAGCTTAAATGTATACAAACATATGTTATATTGGCACAGAAAAAGTCTGGAGTATACTTTGAATTATTTACATTAGTTTTCTCTGAGGAATGAGATTAGGATGTTGGGATGATGATGGGAATACTTTTACACTTCAACTGATACCTCTCACTATTTTGAGGTCTTTTTTTTTTTTTTTTTTGCTATCAGAATGTCTCATTTCTATAATAAGAGAACTAGTTTATTTAAAACTTGCATTCAGAGCCAAACACTATAATCCAGATATTGTCTAAAATCTGCAGAATGTAGTTTGTGGCTAATGTCTTACAGCAAAACTCTCTTATCTTTTCTTAAGTCCTGATCTTCAAATAGATGATTCCAGTTCATTTAAATTTCACTTAGATGGCAGGATTCAAGAGGCTTCAGCATTTTAAGCATTCACCAGCAGAGAAACTTTGGATTGTTAATATTATAAAAATATTTTTTAAAAATTATCTGGATCTAAACACAATATTCCAAATCATATACTAATGAAAAGAGAATGAAACTATCACCTCCTTTCTTTTTTTCTTTCCTTTGATTATTTGTTTATGTATTTATTTAAGGTGTACAACATAGCCGTTAGTGGCAGAGGTGAGACCAGCACTCAAATCTCCATGTTGCTTTTGAGTTTGTTCATTCATTCATTCATCAGATACTCTGGGAGGGTAGCCTGGATCCCAGGCTCTTTCTGTAGTTCTGGAATGTGTCATGAATGAAGCAGACCCAGCTCCTGTGCGAGTGTTACAGTTGATCACTTTCATAGCTGTGGGTCAAGAGCTGTTCCCCAGATCATTGCACAAGAACCTGATTGACCTGTGCAACATGTCAGTGAGCAAACTTCCCTGATTAATCATGATCAGCAGAGTGCTTAGTGGGAGCTTAGCAGGAGCTGACATAAGTACTTTCTCACCATAGATTTCAGGGGAATTTCAACTCACATATTTCTGACTCACTGGAAGTTTAAATACCTAGTGGGCTGTTATGACAGGAAGACTTGATATCCAAGATTCTTCGGTCATAGCTATGAGTTGAAAGGGTAAAGACCCTCATTCTATTAATAAATAGATAATAATCACAATAGATTCTTTTTTAAAATTCAAACATGTCACTTCTTAGCCAGTACCAAATTTGGTCCTCTAGCTTTGCTAAGATTGATTGGAGTACTATAACATAGTATCGTATTTGGTAGTAAATATGAAGAAAAAACTTGCCTACTGCCATATGTGTCTAATTTCAGATACACAATCATTTCAAAATATATTTATAGATTGGAGAAGAGAGATGAAATTTTCCTCAACTATTTTTACTTTTTAGGCATTGAAATAGGTGCTTTGCAGGTGTTGTTCATCTTAATCCCATCCAGATACTAAAGAAGGAGCAAAAGTTTGGGACTCAGTGACCAGGGCTTATATTCCAGCCCTGGCATTTATTAGGTGTCTTGTTAGTGGCTGGCCTGTCTGAGCTTTCAGTGTATTTGCAAATTGAGAGCAATAGTACCTGCCTCACAGAATTGTGGTGAGAATTGCACTTGGTGTAATTTGAGATTAAAGTGTAGTAGAATTACACTTGGTGTAGTTCTGTGCCTCGTATATGGTAGCTATTTAGAAAACATGAATCATTATGTTTTTTCCTACCCCTTTCTTTCAAATACTGCTTTTTTTTCACAAGGATCAAGAGGTCTGCTTTGCAATTTGTCCATAGACTTTCTTTTTCTGCCTAAACCTTGCACAGGAAGCCTGGCCAGATTAGCCCAATCTATTCTCCAGCGGGCCAACTTTATGCTCACTCCTCCTACTCCTTAGATGGATGCTCCTATTTTTTAAATCTATAAGGCTTATTATATATGTTGTAATGGAAGCTAGATTTAAGTGAGGGTCTTGGAATCATTTTTAGTGACTTACTCATAGTCATTGTTAAGAGAATGAGGTACATACAAATACTCACAGTATGTTATTCCATGAAGAAAAGCAAGTTGCAAGACAGTATGCTCAATATAATTTCATTGTGTGTTGTAAAATATCCACCTAGTCTATTTGTACACACATAGAAATAATTTTGGAATGATGAACACACCCAACAGTGCTTACTTTTAATGAGTAGAATTGGGAGGTAGAGAAAAATATGGGAGACTTTTATTCTTTACTGTACTGGTGTGTTCTTTTAATTTTTCATAAAAATTATGCAACAAAAAATTATTTTAAAAATATAACTAATAAAAATATATATTCAGTTTTAAAGAACCTGAGATTAGATATTTGAAATGTTTTCTACACAGGTAACAATGATTTAGTCTCTCATTAACACTTTCTAATGATGAAATAGTCTTGCTATTTGGCTAATTATGTACAAACAGAGATATCTTCTTTCAGATTATTCAATGTATCACAATGTGAACTCACACCCCACTTAAATTTCAGGTGACCATTAACATTACAGAACTAAGTCATCTGCTAAGTGGAAACTCCTCTTGAGTTTGATTACTGATAATTCACAAACCAGAAAGTGCATAAGGGTAGGGAAAATTAAAGTACTTATTAGAAGGCATCATGTTCAAATAAAGCATTTTTATTCACTCCAACTAATTTTTATAAATCATGTACTCATGTCCCTCATGGTGCTGTGCATTTTTACATATATTTTTCTTACTTGGATCTCAAAACAAACTGCTGAAGTAGATTATGCTAGCTTATTACAGATGAGCAAACTAAGCTTTGGTAGAAAGACTAAAAGTGACTTACCCAGGGTCACTTGGCCAATGATTTCCAAGCCAAGACATATACCCTACTTTTCTGACTCAAGGATTTGTCCTTTATTCTTGACATCAGATTGCTGTTGAAGATACTCTGATTAACTCATGATTTCCCCGGAACACACAGAGAAGCCAAAGGGGCTCCTGAAATCAACCAGCACACTTTTCCCTTTGGGATGTAGCAGATACCCTTTCTCCATTGTCATTGTACCTATCCTTACCAAGTGTCTATATTTACAGTCATCTGCAGCAACCCCATAGATGTGCACAAAACAAGATCGCTCAATGATTATTGAAGGTTTTTTCTTGTGTCACGATAGCTAGTAAAAAACTGGTTAACAACAACTTAAAGAAAATAATATCTGCTATGTCCTCTTCAGTAAACTCTTTGACTTAAATTAGAATTTTATTGTGCTTTTTTATAGCTAAACAAAGCCTGCATCTTGTTGTAAGTAATAGAACTTATTTATACTTGATATCCTTTGAAAAGTGGTGGCATTTCAGCAACTCAAGCAGAAAGTCTTCTTTAATTCTTCCAGACAAAATGACACGTAATTATCAGGTAAGAGCATTGTTAATATTTACATATTGGCATAAACCTATCCGTTCGTTTCCAAAACTGTTTGAGATCCACCAAGGGAGATGAATTTGTGTTTGTGTCTTTATCCAGCCTATGAATGTTTGAAGGTCACCTATAGGAACCAAAAGATCACCCAGGTACCGGAACCTGCATGACCAGTTGAATTTCTGTAGCTCCATGACGTGTTTGCATGGCTCTTCTCATTGCCAAGATTTTGGCCAGCATTTCTTGCTCATCATTCATCATATTTGTCTTTGCATTTTGGGTGAGTCATTTCCATACTTGTCACTGAAGCTTCCTGGGATGAAACTATGCATATGTTTTCTGTCATCCCAGACAATCCTATTGGCTGAGTCTACTTTTAATTATGTTGTTTGTTTTCATTAGTCTGTGGATACCTAGGTATGTCAGCTCTAAGCCAAGATGCAAACCTTTCCACAAAGCATAGCCTATAGGGAAGTTTTAATTTTTGGAAAATGGTTGATGAAATTTACATGTGATCTCCAAGTCAAACCCCTACCCAGCACCCCCAACGCATGTACGTTCCACCACTTGTGGTAGGTTCATACCCTTGACCTAGTCCAGTGCATGATATTGGACAAATCACTCCATTCCTCTAGGTCTCTGTTTCCTTCTCTATAAGATGAGGGTACAAGGTCTGTCAGAGGCATGCTTCTTGCCACTGCCCCTCCTGTGCCCATGGAAAACGTCTCTAGTTGAACATCAAACTCTTTCCTGATAAGCCTGGAAATGGCTATAACATCCTTGATACAACATCCTCAGTATACACATGTAGATGATACATTATTAAAATAACTTTGGGGGACACTTTTTCTTTGCAACATCTCTCTTTTCAAGTTAGACTCTTTTAGAGGACATTTGCCTTTTTATATTACATATTTATAGAGAATGAAGGGACCACCACCAATGACTGGCACTCCTAGAAAGTCTCCCTAGTGGCCTAGACTTGTGCCAGGTATACTGGTGGGTAGGACCTGCAAACTCCAATGGTTTTATGAGTTTGATGGGTTTGGTGATATTTCTGTAAGATTGACCTAGAAATCTTGGATTTAAATGCTAGTTGGATTGAGAAGGTTGCCTTGCTATTTTATTGCAAAGATGAGAGATGATGTTTGGGGAGCATTTTACTTATTTTATTAGCAAACATTGCAGCACTTGCCAAGTGCAATGCTCTTTTCTAAGCACATTTCAGGTATGAACTCATTTAATCATCACAGTGTTTCATTTAATCACCACGTCACTATGATGTGGATACTATTAATACCCTCATCTTATAGATGATGAAACCAAGACTCAGAGTGGTTAAGCAACTTACCCACAGTCACACAGCTGGTAAAGGGAGGAGCTGGGATTTAAACTTATCATTCCACCCTTGGATAAAGTTCTTAACCTCTACATTCTTTTCCTGCTTCGTGTTGTAAAAACTCAATGGAACTTGACCTGTCAGGGGGGTATTCTTAAAAAAATACGAGGTTGTCCTCAATCAATAACCACCTATATCATAACAATAATGTTGTGAGAATTAAAGTAAATAATACATGTGAAAGATCAAGCCCACTGAGTAGGTGCTTAATCTAAGCATCTGCCTTCTGCCCTGCTTTTCACTGTAAAGAAGATTGCAAATATGTGAATCCAGGAAAACATCAAGGAGATGTATTCTCTGCATGTTAAAAGATATTTTTAATACTCCAGTCTAAAATGACTTTTTATTAAAAGTGCCAGCGTAGAAATCAAATAAATGAAAGCAAACAGTGTTTTGGAGAAAGCAGAAAATGAAGAGAAATATCATTGATTGTTTAGTAAAATGTAGTTGTGTGTTTTGCATGTACATTTGCTCTGCAGGAATATTCTAGAAATTCACTGGTTAACTGAACTTTACATATAAGGGAGGAAACCTTTTACTCATACTTATTCTCGCATGATTTCCTTGTCATAGAGACACTGAGATTTCCTTTTGTTTGACCTGATAAGATGTTTATTAAGAATATTCTCAGTTGAAAACACTGTTCCATTCATCCCTTTCTTGGAAGCCAGCACCAAGGTTCTAAGAGCTCAAAGGGGCTCCTGACAACTAAGAAAATTTCTCCTGAATTCATTCTATCCATGCTTTTCACTCAAATGCTGTCAATAGTATTTAACAGGTCATCCCATGGATGGTACCATCCATTGATGGGGATTTCTTTGTGAGTGGTCCTACTGAGCACAGGACATCTTAATAATGCCATTGCAGCCTGAAAGAGTCAAAGAAGAATTGACAGAGGAAGCTTGAAGAAGGAGTAGGATTTTGAATGAGGGGAGAGATCTGGATTATAAAGGCATAAAGGTATGCTGGGCTGGGGAGCGGAAGGAGGGGAATGAGGCTGGACTGTCAGGAAGAAAAAGTTTAATTTTTATTCTGCATGTACAATGATATGTTAGTCAAGTCTCTTGGTTGCAAGTGACAGAAAACACAATTAAAACTGGTTTGAATGGGAAAAATAGTGGGGGCTGGGATTGCCACAGGCTCACTGAACAGAAAAGGCCACACAGCAACTTGATTTGAGGCTCATGGGTGCCCTAGAATTCCCCTCTTAGCAACGCAGTTCTTCCCTTTCTGTTGGTCAAGACTCTAATGTTCTAGAGAAATCATTTTGGAGGCAGAATTGAGGCTGGATTAGAGATAGAAAATTAGAGGCTTAGCTAATAAACAAAAGGGCATGACTGCCACAGTTTAGGAGACAAATGGCGAGAGGCTGGACTCTGGCCGGGATAGGAACATGGAGAGAACATCTAGGAGGGTTAGTGATTGGACACTGGGGTGTGGGGAGGGAGACATCTAAGATGATGCTAAGTGCCAGCCTTGGGTGACTGGGTAAAAGTCTGGGCTTTCAACAAGACAGAAATACAAGAGGTTTGATAGGAGAAAATGGATTAACTTGAATTTGAATTATCACTGGGACACTCAGTTGCAAATTTCTGGTAGGCTGTTGGATATATGCATCTTGAGCTCAAAAAATCACTCTGGGCTGGACATATGGATGTGGGATTTGTCAGAGTACACAGGCCACCAAAGGATGGAACACTTCAGAGGTTTTGGAAGAGAAGAAGGAAGATCTGCAAAGGAAACAAAAAGGAGGGCAGTAAAAGAGGTAAAAGAAGAACCAAGGGACATTTACCACAGAAACTAGGAAGAAGGAGGCAGAAAAGTACAAAACTCTAGGTAAAATTAATTAAACTAAGAGACATAAAATGTCCAGAGGATATAGCAAACTAAAAGGTCACTATCAAACCAGGTCAGTGGTGGAATCCCTGGCTTCAACAACTGCTTATTGAAAAGGAGAATCTCAAGTATCAATTATAACAGGAGAGTTGACATATTTGTTTATCACCTGCTAGATGAAAGACACTATACCAAGCGCATTGGAGAAATAACAATAAAAAGCAAGCTACAGGCCCTGAATACCAAGAACATAAATTTATTTTATGTTTAGTTTGAATTCAATCTGGCATTATAACTTAATTTGAAACATGAGCTGAATTTATTCAGAGGGGTTAAGCTTTCTAAAAAAGGAAGGTGGTTTATATACCAAAGTGTGTAATCAAGATCAGAGGATTTTGTTTTAAAAAAAAAAATCAATCATGTATGATTGTGCTCATCAAAATTATTCCTCGTTATCTCTGTTTAAGCCCTAATAAGTATTGCAACTTGATCTTACTTCTGGAGTATTCTTGCCACTAGAGCAACTTCCAACTTTTCTTGCACAGTGGCTTGATTCAGGAGGAGGCTTTCCCTTAATAGCAATTGCCGCTTAATGACTCTTGCCCCAGAGCTGTTGAAAGCACCTCTTCAGTCTCTCCCTCTAGTCTCTCCTCCTTTGAGTCAAGCATGCTAAGTGGTATATACCTAAAAGATGGTCACTTCATTCTGCTGGTCTATATTTTAGCTCCTGGACTTCTCTGCTTCATCTTAATCTCTCCTGCAATGCAATATGACTTTTGAATTTATTGCAGTTCTTCCCAGGGTCTCTGGGAGGATGTAAAAATTCCACCAGTGACAATGATAGTGGAGTCCTTAATTCCCATGACTTTGTAGGCACTGATGTAAGCTGTAGAGTTTGCACTGTAAATGTATGAGCATATTTGGGATCCACCCCTCACCCCAGGGATTCTTCATTCATATCCATGGACATCCTTTCACCAGATTTTTGTGGATAACAGATCTTCTTTAAACTCCCAAACCTTCAAATAGGAGCAACAAGACCAAATCAAAACTCTCTGTGGCTTATGTTAACTCAACAAAATTGAGAGGGGACTCACCTCTTTTAATTTTTGTTTCACAATTCTGGCTTATGAAATCTCCCTTGCTGTATTTTCCTTGCTCGTGTCACTATTTTCTTTCTGGTTTTTTTTTTCTAGTAAGGGGCCATATATAATGCAATTGAAAGGCAATCAGAAATAATTCCTGGAGTATCTGCTGTTTTCCATTCTCCCCGCCTCTGTGCCCCTGCATTGGTGTGGCCCATCAATGGCCAGTTGTTTCTGTGTAGCATGTATGTGTGATAGGGTCTCCCTGTAATTACCCTTTCCGCAGCCTCTGCCCCTGAGCAGTATGGCTTCTTGAGTTACTGAAGTCTTCGCAACAAACCTGACTTTGTTCTTTTAGCCATCTTCTCTCAATGCCATCTCATTAAAGTGTATCGCCAATGAAAACAGCCAGACAAGTGTCTTTCCACTTATAACCTGGCCTGAAACTGCCTAAGTTTTCCTGTTGAATGGGCTGAATATTCCAAAATAACTTAGTAAAGAAACATGACAATCACCAGTTCATGTTGTCACTTATATTTTTAGGAATTTGTGTTAAGCACAGACCACCAATTTTTAAATTATTGTTCTGTTCCAATAATGAGGCAAGCAGAATTTCCTTTATTGTCCTTTAGTCTTAAGTATACATTGTGATAAAATATTAAGACCCAGGCATTAAGAGAAACAATGAGTGACCGAAAGTATTAATGTAAGAGTAATGGAGATCCCAAATGTTGAGTTTCCTGTGGGAATGTTGAGAAACAAAAGCTTTTTCATAAAATTCCTACTAAAAAGTGGTAAAATGTTCTGTGCTTAGATGGGAAACTGCTAATAAAGGTTTATGAATATGACAGTAATTACACTACTTATGATTTCAAACAGACTAACCAGTATCACTGGAGATGAGATGTAGCCCATTTCCCATCACACGGTGCCTTCCTCAGCCTCTGGTTTGTTTTCTGGAGAATCAATGATACAGAAGCAGAGCAGAGGAGCAGAACTGAAATTTCTCAATTTGGGACACAATCCTGCTCCCAGTTATTGGCTCCCAGTGGATGTTTCCTGCCTAATCTTTATATCTGATTGTCCTGTCACATTCCTGCCCCTCTGTAAGGCAAATGTCTCCTCAAAAGGAGAAAATAAAAAATAAATAAATAAAAATAAAAAAGATATTTTAAAAGTATCTAAGGAGAAAAGGGAAATAGGGGTAATTTTAAAAACAGGTTCCTTGTCCCGGATGCAAACTATTAATACTTTATCCATTAATTCCTTTATTTACCTTTATTTACTGAGGTTTCCAAGGAGGTTATACAATGAAGGGGCTAAAAGTGCAGGTGTGGGTTTAAACTTTTTGAGTTCAAACCTAGGCTTCACCACTTTGTCATCCTATGACCTTAGGCAGCAAAGCTAAAATACGTTCTTTAGTCTCCCCGTGCCTCAGCTGCCCCATCTGTAAAATGGTGTTGAGGATGAATTGAGATAATCCATGTAAAGTGGTTAAGACAGTGCTAGGTACATGGTGAGCAATCACTGAATGTTAGGATTATTATTCCTATATATGAGATAGAGTTCTGAAAAAATTACAATAGCATACATCTGTCCTTTAATAACCCTATATATATACCTGTATGTAAAAAATAATATAAACTTAAATCTCTGAAAAGGACTGATGTGAAATATGAAAAAACTTTTTGAAGAAAGGAATTGGAATTGGCTAATATGAATTCTTTATGAATATATACATAAACTGTTTCAGCTTATGACTGACTAGACAGCCTATTTCATGGTTGTGCTAATGTTTACGCAGATCCGGTCCCATTCTTTTCAGAAGATTAGAATCTGGCGTTAGTTACTTTTACCCACCTGAATCTTTAAGGATGCAGAGATGCGTTCTTCTGATTTGAATCATGAATGATACCGAAGCAATTTTTCATACTTATGTCTCTTAACCCTTGCAGCACCCCTATAACATTTTATAGATATAAAATTATATAGATATAAAACGCCTTATTTTATAGATATAGAAATTGACACACAAAAAATGAAGTGTAGTTCAGACCGACATTATCATATTGGCTAAAAGTACTAGGTGTCCATGTCTTAATTGTGTAAAACATGTCTTTGTACCAATACGCAGACTCACTCAGATGATAAATAAATAAAATATATAAAAACTACAGGAAAAAGGTGTCATCGTATTCTCATATTAATGTATCTGCGTGAAGCTCAGAGAGAGAAATTACTAGTTATACGCTCAGCAGTAGGGACACCAGGATTCAAAGCAAGAGGTTGCTGATATGAAATCCCTGCTTTTTCCGTGACATCGAGGGCCTTTCTGTTTTCGGTGACTTCTGCTGTCCTAGTGTTCTGGGTAACAGGCTTGTGCTAGAGGTGACAATGGTAAAATGTCAATATTAGCCAACTAAGTGAGCATTAACAAATGAGAGTTTGATGCTTCTGCCAGAAAATTCAGTTGGGCTGAAAGGATTTATCTGAGCAATGCTCTTTTGTTATATATTTTTCATAGATGGAGGCATATTTGTCCCAAGACACATTTCTTAATGCATAAATCCATATATGTATTATAAAAACATTCCCACAAAATCAAAGGATTAAATTGAACCCATAAATATTAAATATTTACATTGTAGCTACTTTAAAAACTTTACCTACATTTAAAACTAACAGTTAATCATAAATTCAACAGAACAAGGGGAGGGTGTAGAAGATCTTTGTAGAGGTAAGAAACTCATCTTAGAACTTATCACTGTAAATCCTTGCAAGCTTCCATCAGAAGTCAGACTATGCCACAGTTAAGAGCAGGTATTTTGGAATCAGACTGCGTATTTAGAAAACAGGCTGTTGAAGCTACTTAATCTTTCTAACCTCAGTTCCTTCGTCTACAAAATGGAATAGTAATGCCTGGGTGGTTGCGAGGCTTAAATGAGATCACTTGCCTGGCACATGGCAGTCGCCTGTTACGTGTCACTTGCCTGTGGTTCCTTGCACGCCACCAATCTTATTCTTTCCGAAAGACTGCCTTTAGAATGTACTATTTTTCCAATCATTAAGTGAAATTTCCCACAGAGAAAAAGATGACTGGATAATTTTTCTTTTATCTCTCCTTTCTAGTTCATCTTTGCCCAAGCTTTGCCTGTTTGGCCTGGCATACTTGTCTCACCTCTCTCTGTCCAGAGGTAGTCATCACCGTCTAGAACCTTGAATGAGATGCGTGCTGGGGTTGGCTTGCTGCTGCCCACTCAAGCTGTCAACATCCAGATGCTGAACACTTATCTGTTCAAAACCAGGCCCCCTGACTCCATAAGAGAAAGAGCACCTGAGGGTTTCCTCCGTGGTCTGGAGAGGCTTCTCCAGATCATTCCAGGTGACTTGGATTCAGTGGAGCTGGAGGGAGGGGTGCAGCGAGATGTGAGCGTAGTTATTGCTCCAACTTTGAAATGGCCACAGAGCAGAATGGTAACAAAAATCAAAATCACAAACACTAATGAGGCTCCCTAGTTGGTGCCAGCTCTATTCCTGTCGCCACCCTCCACAGCCCCAGAAGAGAGTGGAGGATTATAGGTTTGGTGGAATCCTTGGGGCACATTCAAAGAGTTTCAGGTTTTGTTTGAAAGTCTGTTTGCAGACAGTAAAAATGGATTAAATTGCCTCTGCAACACAAAGAAATGCCAGGTCTCAGTAGAGGTAAAACACCAGAGACTTAAAGTGCTACTAGAAGCAAAATAATGAAAAGAGTCAAAATACTGGACCACCTTTACAGCCAACACTATATACTTTACGTTTAAGAGTATATGCATTAATTGTGATAGAAGGAATCAAAGAAATAATGCATTTAATAATGTCATTTCTTCTTGAAAAGAAACGAGTTAAGGTTCATGGTATATGTTATATATGCCTTTTTAGAAAGCACAATGGAAAGTTATTTCCTTTGTTGTATTTCCCATTGCTGCTCCTTCCTATAAAACTCAGATGCTTTATGCATAATTTCTAGAAGTGGAATAGGTGGGCCAAGCAGTATTTATACAATGCCACCAGAATCCAAACAGTAAATGAAGACTAAAGATGTGACTTTTTAATCTCTTAAGTTGTAACATTTAAAATAATTCTAAGAGGTTAAATTATTTGGATTACTTTTATACATGCTGAAAGCATTAAATTGCATATCTAGGTGAAAATAACGAAAAAACTATCCATGACAGCTATAGCAAGATCATGCTAATAAAAAAGAACCACATATTTGGGGAGATACTACTGATTATCCAAGCTTTAAAGTGCTGACATTTTAGACTGATATCACCTAAAAAAGATACCGTGAAGATCAATTACACAGATTCTATTGTTTTCCTCAAATGGCCTAAATCATTTTTACTCTCACACAAGTAGATGACTAGCTCTTTCCAAGGCTGGATTAATATTTCCAGAACTTAAGAAGTCAACATCTATAACATCCATTGCATATATATTTTATTATATATATTTTTTCATTTTTGCCCCTTTCTGTGTGTTAGTGCATGCATGCATTTTTGCCTAAGAGTTTTCTGACAGCCTTCACTATGGTGGACATTGTTCTGGGCAGAAGAGGGAAAGGACATGGCCAGTTCTCGCCCTCAATGGGAGCTCCATTCCTCGCCAAGCAGCGGACTGCGTGTGTGCTGCAGGAGCATTAGGAGCCATGGGCTGCAGAGAAGGAACACGTGGTTTGAAAGAGAAGGGGAAACTTAATGGAGGAGTGTATGCTTCAGCTGAGCTACGAAGGAATGTTAGAAATTATTTTGAGAATGCCCTTTTTTCTTATCATAAAAGTGTATCATGTTCATTTTTTGGTCAGATTAATAGCCTTTATTTTTTAGAGCAGTTCTAGGTTTACAGAAAATTGAGCAGATAATAGAGAGTTCCCACACAGCTCCTGCCTCCCCCTCGTCCCCATACAATTTCCGTTATTATTAACATCTTGCATTAGTGTGGTACATTTGTTAAAATTGACAAACCATTCCTGATACATTATTATTAATTAACATTTATAGTTTACACTAGAGTTCTCCTTGTTACACAGTTTTATGAGTTTTACAAATGCATACAAGTGTCATGTGCCCGTCATTACACTATGATACAGAATAGCTTCGATGCTCTAAAAATCTCTGTGCTCCACTATTCATCCTCCCTTCCTTTCCATGGACTTCTGGTAACCACTGATCTTTTTACTGGCTCCATAGTTTTGCCTTTTCCAGAATGTTGTGTAGTTGGAATCACACAGTATGTAGTCTTTTCAGACTGATTTCTTTCACTTAGCAACATATATTTAAGGTTCCTCCATGTCTTTTCATGGCTCAATAGCCATGTTCACTTTTTTACAAATAGAGCAAATTACCCATAATCCCAGAGATAGGCACTGTGAACAATTTGATGAATTTCTTTCCAGTTTTTTTTTCATGGATAGATAGACATATCAAATAATCATACTATCTATACTATTTAGAAATCTTTTCTGTGACTTAATAATTTATCAAGAATATCATATTATTAAACATCAGTTTGTAAAATTACTTGTAATGTCTCAAGATTACTCCATTTCTGACCATTTGATCCAGCAATAGCACTATTAGGCATCTACCCAAAAGAGCATAAGACATTCTGTTATAAAGACATCTGCACCCGAATGTTTATGGCAGCACAACTCACTATTGCTAGGTCGTGGAAACAACCCAAGTGCCCGTC
>CAUYMX010032171.1:0-13776 GCA_963573855.1 Lepilemur septentrionalis | reverse complement strand
AGCACTCTGGGAGGCCGAGGCGGGTGGATTGCTCAAGGTCAGGAGTTCGAAACCAGCCTGAGCAAGAGCGAGACCCCGTCTCTACTAATAATAGGAACAAATTAATTGGCCAACTAAGTATATATATAGAAAAAATTAGCCAGGCATGGTGGCGTGGGCCTGTAGTCCCAGCTACTCAGGAGGCTGAGGCAGAAGGATCACTTCAGTCCAGGAGTTTGAGGTTGCTGTGAGCTAGGCTGACGCCACGGCACTCTAGCCCGGGCAACCGAGGGAGACTCTGTCTCAAAAAAAAAAAAAAAAAAAAAAAGACTACATAGTATATTACTCCATTTACATAAAATGTCCAGAATATAAATATTTATAGACACAGAAAGCAGTACAGGGGTTACCTGGTGCTAGGGAGGTTGGGCAGAATCGGGTAGGGGCTGCTCATTTTTGGAGTGGTGAAAATGTTCTGAAATTGATTGTGGTGACGGTTGCACAAACTTGTGAATATATTTGAAAATTGACTTGCATACTTTAAATGGATGAAATTGTATGCTGTGTGAATGATATATTGACAAAGCTATTACGTTACAAAAAAATATTTAGGAAGCAAATTGATGAGTCTTTTTTTTTTAATTTCAGCATGTTACCAGGGTACAAACGTTTTGGTTACATGTATTGCTTTTGTACAGTTTGAGTGAATGTTATAAGTGCGTCCATCACCCAGATGGTGTGCACTGTTAGGTATGCTCACTATCAAGGTTGAGTCTTAATTATTGGTTAGATGTGAAATAAGAATATGAGAAGGGAAGAAAACTAGGCTTTTTGATTAATCACTGGGCTAACTGGGGTGACAAGGGATAGAGGAAAACAAGGAGGCTGGCAGAGGACGATGAGCTCAGTTGTGCCACAGCAAATGTCAAGAGTTGGAGGTGAATGTGTACCTCTGAAACTCAAGAGCAGTGTCTAGGCTGCAGATAATAACCTTGGGAAACAGGAATGTACACTAGGTAGCTAACGTCATTGATGTGGGTGAGAAAGGGCCCATGGCACAGGCAGGCTGAGGAATGTAGGGGCTTGTTTGAGAAGAAGAACCAGAAATATGTAGGGGCTTGTTTGAGAAGAAGAACCAGCAAAAGAGAAAGACAATTTCTCAAAATGGAACATGTCTATGAGCGAATCCATATAACACTTGTCTATAAAAAGTAGGACGTCAAGGAATTTTTGTGCCATTAATACGCTCGGATAACCCAGGACTAATAATGGAAACGGAGGCCTTGTAATAGGAAACGATACCTTTTGTTCCCCCTTTCTTCAAGTGATGTCAATTTTTCATAACTACTATTTTGGAATAAAAAATGGTTTTAACAAGTAAAATTAATGTAATTTCAAAATCTGATTTTCTTAATGTCTAAAATTGATCCTTGACCAAAGCTGTCATCATATATAAGTATGTATCTATATCTACCTACTATTTATCTATCTATCCATGCTGCTAAATTACATATTCTGTCACTATGCCATAAGCTCTTTGAATTAAAGGTATTTTATTTTTCTCCCCAAAGCCTTAGCATTCTTAATTTTTAAATGTTATTAAAGCCACGATTGCCTACAAATGGGTTAATTTTCAAAGGGAGGTCAGTTATAAGGGCTTCCATTACCAGATAATTTAGATTGTTTCTGTTATTACAGCTTATTGTTCAGAGTAGCTTCATTAATGTTTATAATATGCTGCCTGGAATGCCCTGTTTTTCAAGATGAACTCACTGGAACTATTGACTTGGCAGCCAGTTGTTTTTTAAAAGCCATGCACCAATGAGATAAGAATAATCAACTTAAATATTTACTTGGAACCTTTCCAAAATAATTATTTACAAGTCTCAAAGCAGAATAACAAAATTTGAAGAGCAATGGCAGACACACTTTGCTCTCACACCCTTATTGGAGACAAAGAGCAGAAAATAGTGATATATTGATCTCGACCTCTGGAAGAGTACTGCTTGTGTCAAAATCGGCAGGACAAGAAGCAGGCAGGTTACGGGCCAGAGGTATGTGTGCACGTGGATGCAGGAGGCTGCATCAGCCAACGGCAGTTGCCACGGTCACACAAAAGCTGTCCTGCTTTCACAGTGACTTAGAAGGACGTTCCTATGAGTAAAATGAATTTGCACTAATTCTGTTGGTTGCTGAAAGTAAAAAACAAAAACAAAAACGGAGGTTTCTAGGAATTTTTTGAAAGCACTCCAAATCTCTTCACTGGAGACACAGTTATCCTTCAGCAGCTGTAGTATATACCGTCCACATTTCCTAGATTGGTATACCTCTATGTTCGTATTTAAGATAATTTAACTTAGTATTTAAAGCTTTTGCATGCACCATTAAGAAAATCTTTTACCTGAAAATTAATGATTACAGTTTACATAATAGGTTATTTTCCTTTTGAAATAGTTTGAAAAGAAAAAAAATGGGACATAATTCAATATATTTCTTAATTATATTTAAATTCTACACTATATGAATGGATTGGAACAATTATTTTTATGTACAGCTTTATACTAAACACACAATTCTTTTTATAGTTACTTCTAGCTTTATTTTATGACGTAAATGAGGCAATTATGTTGAGAAGCCAGGGCTACAAGAGAGATTGTTCTCTGCTCTATGTTCTCTTCGCCACACCAGGAGAGCAGAGGCAGAGTGCAAGCTGCTTTTGACCTTGCAGGGAATTTGGAATGAACTAAAAAATGGCTTTGTCATAATTCTCATAATCTGCATTGTTAACCACTTCCCAGCCGACTGTAATTCTCTTCCCTATGACATTCTGCTATAGCAGCACAAAACAGACTAAGGCACCCACCGTCTATTCTAACGGCTTTGTCAAACTTTGTTTCTTGATAGTTTAGCACCAACACCGGGCGTCTGCTATTTCATCCCCTTTGCACTCGGGGCGTGTGACTCTCTAATGGCACTACGCTCTCACCATCCCTGGCCTGCAGCAGACGACCACCACTGAGCCTCTCAGCAACACTCACGCCCTTGTCACTATCATATTTCTTGTTATTTTGGTAAATTGAGTATCCTCTGGTCTCTCCCAGGAAAACAGTTAACAATCGGAATTTCCAGATTTACTCTATTCTTACACGTCCAAGTCTCTCTACCTTTGGATTGTTTTATTTATCACCTGCTATGAAAGTTCTGACATTTCTACTTCACTTCATGAGAGCCGTTGTTTTTTCTAGTCTTCCATGGTCCATCCTACCAGTGTACTGACGATGTCTCCTAGGTTCTTCCCAGGGTGAAAAATCCTGCAACATGGAAGAGTGCTCCACGGTCATGAACTCTGCCTTTGTCAACTTTATATTCTGCACCGTGGAATCCAGCATTTTTAGAGTGAAAGGCATTGGAAGTACATCTTAGTGGAGTGGGGGACAAATATTGTCTCACAAGGCACCTGCCTACTTTGAGGCTTCTGCA
Organism: Lepilemur septentrionalis; assembly: GCA_963573855.1. Lineage (NCBI taxonomy): Eukaryota > Metazoa > Chordata > Mammalia > Primates > Lepilemuridae > Lepilemur > Lepilemur septentrionalis. The sequence continues at coordinate 10,317 of CAUYMX010032171.1, read as the reverse complement.
TGATCTGTGTTGTAATAAGGAGGCGTGGGCCACTTCGTCAGACCCAGCAGGTTAATGGAATCTAGGAATTCAAGGTTATGAGCTGCATGTACCCAGGTACTCCAATCCCAAGTCTCAGGATCTCGCTAATTCCTTCTTTGGTCACTCACACCGGCAGATGAGACCTGGCAGGACTAAATACTTTCTCTGAAGCTTTATTACTCTTAAAATTAAATCCTGAGCCTGGTTCTCTGATCTGTTTGCCTTCTAGCTATAGGAAATTTTATCAAGGACATCATCTTCTGGCTTTCATATTTTGCCTGAATTAGTAATTAGCCTCTCCAAGTCTGACATTATCTCTTTTAACACATCATCGGTGCTTAGCAACAGCTACCAACCTCCCAAACCCTTAAATTTATCATTTTCTCTTGCAGAGGATATATTTCGCCAGCCAGCACACCTCCTTCCACTAGTATTCTTCTCAGTGAAGGTTTATGTTAGGGAAAGTTTTAAGAGTTGGACGGCTGCTGCATAGCAGTGGTCACTCACACACCAACTATTACAAGGAACAGATCCTTATTGTCAGGCAGCCAGGTCCAAAATCGCATTGTAGAGTCTGCTTCCCAGGGCCTCTGCTGGAATCAGGAAACAGAATCTCAGGCAGAGAGTTCAGTGACATAGGAGCACTATATGTACCACCTGGATCTTCTCCTCAGGACTAAGGCACTCATTACCCTACTTGCCAAGAGTGTTGCCTGCTGATGGCTCAAAAGGGAGTCTTCCCATAGTTTTCTCTCTGTTGAAAAAGAGCTGCCCACCCAAACCTATAGGCCCTTGTCAGGGTATCCTGCATGCAATGCCTGTTCCTTACGAAGCTGGAAAGGCCTAGACCCCTTGTTTCCATTCAGGAAAACTGTGAAGAACCATCCCAGCTGTGGGACTGGATAAAGTCTTAGTTGCAATTGTATCACAGTTCAATTTTTTTCTCCACTCTTATTTCCTTAAGGTATTGCTACTGGGAACACTCACTGATAAAGATTTCACATGTAAATTTCTGCTTCTGAGGAATATGTACCTTATTTAAGCACACTAAATTTGTTGGGGAATGCTCTGGAAAAATATAATGAGATGAGAAAGGCATGACCGGATAAAGGAAAAGGTGGACCTTCAGGGAAGCTTCAAATCTAGTATTAGGGACTCTTGGGGGAACGTTGTAGCTGGAGCTGGAACTGCCTCTCAGAATTTTCCTAAATTGCAGTAAGGCAGTTAAGTCAGTGACTGGCCATTGTCTGTTATTTAGCAGAGATCATAACCTTGAGGGAGGCAGTTCTGAACACTTCCCAATGAGGGACACGGCTGTGAGTATTGGAACAAATATTTCTACAAGCTGGGGGATGAGTCCATTAACCTCAAAGTGGGTTTTGGAAGAGCATTACAGTATTCACTACAGTGTATTAGTGTGTGTGTTTTACTATTTCTATATTAGCTAACAAAATACTAAAATGTATATAGACTACAAATAATTATATTCAAAACTCAGTATGAGTTTGTCTGCCCTTAAGATCTATAAGCATTAGCAAGCACCCATTGTAGTACTTGTGAAAATCCAAGGGTTTCTTGTCGAAGCAGGGTGTGTTCTCTTTGTTAACTGTGGCTCTGACCTGACTTGTGAGCCATCACACCATTCCCTACGTGATGGTTAATTTTATGTGTCAACTCTGCTAGACAACAGTACTAACATATTTGGTCAAATCCCAGTCTAGATATTTCTCTGAAGGTTATTTTTAGATGAGATTAACATTTAAAACAGCAGACTTTGAGTAAAGCAAATTATCCTCCATAATGATGTAGGCTTCATCCAAACATCTGAAGGCTGTAAAAGAAAACCTGAGGTCCCCTGAGGATGAGGAAATTCTGCCGCTAGACTGCCTTCAGAGTCCAGCTGCAATGGCAACTCTCTCCTAGGTCTTTAGCCTGCTGCCCTACCCTGAGGATTTCAGACTTGCCAGTCTTTTGTGTTGAGGCACAATATGAGTCAATTCTTTAAAATAAATCTCTCTCTTTGTCTCTCTGCATACACACACACACATACACACACACACATACACACACGCACATTCTATTGGTTCTGTTTTTCTGGAAACAGACTAATACGCCACACTATACCACACCAAGTATTTCTATTGAATACGACATCAACTAAAACTGAGTCTTCCTCCTTATCTTCCACATGCTTACACACTTACAAACACTCACATTCACACAAAGCCATTGCACAGGTAGCAGATTTTCCTAAAAGTTACAAGAGGAAGAGAAAGAAAGTGTATTTTTCTGCAACATAAATAATTTAAAATGGAATATTGAAATTTCCTGTAAAGGATTGCACATACAATATTTGTATCCAATCAGAAGGAAAAACTAGAATTGATCAAAACTAAAACAACAACAACAACAGTCAAGCTGGACCTACAGATATTTCAGATTTTGACATTATCTGTCATTAATAGGTAAAGAAATTAAATAATCTTTGCAAGAAATTTATCAAGGACCTGGAAATTATAAAAATGAATCAAATGAAAATTTTAGAACTGACAAATATAGTAACACAAATTATCCAAAGGTGTCTTGTATCAGATTATATACAATTATTATAAAAAGGAAATTTATAAATTGGAATATAAGTCAGAAAAAATTTTTGAGCCTTTAGCACTGAGAAGAAAATGCATGGAAAATGTAGAAAAGAGCCTAAGAGATGTGTCAGACATTGTAAAACATTATTACAATAGATAACATACACATGAGTTGAGGCTGAAGAGAGGAAGCAACAGAATGGGGCAGTAGCAACATGTGAAGAGACAATTTTTGAAAACTGGTGAAAGACAGTAAGTCACAGACCCAAGAAGCACAGAGAACCTCGAGCAACATATATGTGAAAACAGCCATAGCGAGGTAAAAATTGTAAACTATGTGAGGCAAAGGAAAAGAAAATTTCCTTAAAATAAGCAGAGAAACAAAGATTCTTTAACTTTAAATGGACAATATTACATCTAACAGCTGACTTCTTAACAGAAACAATGGAAGCCAGAAAACATTTGTTAAAGGCCAAAAGGAAATGAAGTTTTAACCACCCCAAGCACACCCAAAAATGCTAAAAGAGTTTTTCATAAATATATTTTCAGGTGGAGGGAAGGGAATGAATGAAGAATGAAGAAGTAAATTAAGGGTGGATATATGGGAAAATCTAAATGAATATCTTCTATTACTATATAAGAAAACAATATCTCACATTGTTTAAAATACAGGGAGAATAAAAATGCATGATAACAACAGCACACAATTTCTGAGAAGGCAAATAGAGTGAATGGATTATAACGTTTTTTCATCATTTGTGATATGCTTAAGTGTTGATTTACAGTAAGTCTTACTATTCAAGAATGCAAATCGTGATGCCTTAAGAAGCCACTGAACTGATAGCGAGAGAATGCATACCACCAAGGTAGCAGAGGGAATATTTGGAATTACTGAACATACCGAGTCTAAAAGAAGGCAATAAAGGAGGGCAGTGGGAATACAGAAAAGGGAGTCAAGTGGAAGACCAAAGTAAAGCATTGATTTAAATCCAATGTAGAAAACAAAATGATGGAAAAAGATACCACATGTGAAACTAACTTAAAGAAACCTGGTATGGCTATACTAGCATGGCATAAAGCAGATTTTTAAAAAATATTTCTTAGTATTGATAAAAAGGGCATTTTATGAAGCTAAAAGATCAACTACCACAAGACATATAATTCCACATTTGCATGCCCCTAATAATATAGCCCCAAAATATGCAAACCCAACATTTTCAGAAATAAAAAGAGAGGCAAATATATAGTCACAATTGGCAATTTTTTTTTTTTTTGAGACAGGGTCTTGCTCTGCCACCCAGGCTAGAGTGCAGTGGCATCATCATAGCTCACTGTAACCTCAAATTCCTGGACTCAAGTGATCCTCCTGCCTTAGCCTCCCAAGTACCTGGGATTAAAGGTGTGCACCACCACACACAGCTAATTCTTCTATTTTTTGTAGAGATGTGGTCTCACTCTTACTCAGGTTGGTCTTGAACTCCTGGCCTCAAGCAATTCTCCCATCTCGGCCTCACAAAATGGTAGGATTACAGATTTTAATTCTCTTTTCTCAGTAACTGATAAAACAAGTAGACATAAAATAAAACACATATAGAAGATTTGGAAAACTCAAAGAAGACCTAAATGAGGAGAACTTCACAGAAAAGGATACGCAAATGGCCAATTCTGTTTTCTGATTGGTGGTCACTATTCCATGGTCTCATCGCCCAGTTGTTTAAGACTGAAATAGCTGTTTCCCTGGTTATTTTTCTGTAACTATTTCCTTCTTACTGCTTTTCTTGAACCGTTTCCTCCTTGTTTTTCTGCTCCTGTCATTCTATTATCTCTTGTTTTTCTGTCCCTAACACTTTCAGGGCGTTCAGCAATATTCTCCAGTAAAGGAAAGTCAAACTGAGGACACACTGTTAAAGCATCTTAGAAATTATACGGGTAAGTTAGCACTTACCAGGTTCTATGAGTCTATATTTGAGTGTCCAAAATAGACCATCTGGTACTTTTTCAGGATTTCAGCCTTTTATCTACACACTGTGACCTTAAAGTCAGCAGTGAGGAAGTATTCTTTCCTGATTTGATAGCTGAAATCCATTTGTAAATCCCCTAAAAATATTTTGAGCACTATACTATGTATTAAGTTTCTGCTGCCATTTGCTACCAGTAGCTAAGAAATCTGTTCTTCTCTCTTTGGATGTTTTTTTCTGATCAGTTTTTTCCTGCGGTCCCGTCTTGCTAGATGTCTAGACATGCATCCTGATTTTCCCTGCCTGCATCCATAATGCAGGACGTGAGTGTGTGCAGGACCAGGCTCAGGAGGGTGTGCTGCTGTGCAGACAGAATTTGCCCTGCAGTGGAGATTCGAGCATCCTTGAGTTTCTTATTGGGTCTTGGCAATTTTCTTACTAGAAATAGTTTCTGCTTTCAGGAGACGAACCACTCATCTACAAAAACACAATTTTTCTACTTGTGTTAGGTTTTAGTCTGGTTTGTGTTGGACCAGTTGATTATTTTGTGTGTCTATGTTTGATTGCTTTGAAGACTTCATCTATCCTAGAGCACAAAGGCAGGTAAAACAGGCGTTTTTTATTTATTTATTTTTTTGTCTGCAAAAATCTACTTTCAATAAATGATTGATTCTAAAATAATGGTGACTTTTCCCAGTGCAGAAATAAAGTCTACGTAATTTTTGTAAGACTTGGACTGCACCTTTCAAAGTTCTCTTTGAGTTTTGCATAGATATGAATATGCAATCCAAAATTAGCTATTTTCCAGAGCAAATGGAAAGAAAGAGGGAAAGAGTAAGAAAGAGAGAGTTCTGGAAATAATTATGTTTTCAATCCCTTCCCAGGGAGAGAAATATGTCTTAAGAAATTGCTTGTATGATCTGTTCTCATGACTTTGTGTATATTCCCCTAGCTTAATATTTCCAATTGAGAAATGCAACGTATGCAGACTCTAGGTAAAGGAAGCAAGGCTTTCAAGGAGGCCATAGAGATTGAGATGTTCCTACACAGACATGCAAATCAACATAAGGAGATTTACTGACAGGCACAAGTTTCCCAGCTAGGGAGCCAAGGATATTTTGGAAACAATGCATGACGCACTAGAAGAGAAGCCAAAGCTGTCTTATTCATAGGGAGTATCCCTTTTGTTTTGGATTCCATTTCTGATAGTCCTTAAAATCTCTCCCTTGTTGAGGATGGCTTTTTCAAGTGAGTACGTCTCAACAAAGACTTAGGATATTGAAATCCCACTTATAAACAGCAAGCTCTTCAACATAGAAAGAAAACAAAAAGAGTAACAACAGACTACCATGCTCAGTGAATTCATGGGCATTTTTCCCCCAAAGCAATCTAATCTGCACTTATATTTAAAGAGAGCTCATGAGAGTGCCGTATCTTGAATACCTGAATTAAGCAGCTGACCCTGTTCCCAGGATTTGATCTGTGAGAACTGCATCTTTATAACATGTATCAGGTACACTCCTGGTGTAATAAAATATACCCTGGAGTCCTTTTCTGACCTTTTTCCCCTTTCTTTCTTCTCCCACTTTTACTTCCCCTTCAGTAATAGCTCAGCCAGGGTTATACAGAATTGTTAGTGTGTGCTTGGCCTGTTTGAGAATTTATATAGAAAGCTCAGCTATGGAAAAGGGGCTTAGAAGTAAGTAGGAAAACGATGTCCTTGTTCTCTCTCTCTTCTCCCTTGATGAAAACAAAAGGCCAGATCTACTAGAAAACACCAGTGCCATTCAGAATCGGGTGGAATTCCACGTACAGAGGGGCACATGGGCTGGAAGCAGAGACCAGCGGTCACATGCTTTGCATGGGTTTTAGACTACAAGCTCAGTAAAATTTTACAGCCTAAACAATGTCAGCTCTAGGTGGGGGAAAAAGGTAGCAGCTCACGTTTGGCACTCCTTATCTTTTCTGTTTATTTATGTACTGCTTTCTCCCCAAGTGCTCCAGATACTCATGTTGCTACCAGGTCTCCAGGCCTCACCCCTTTTATCCTCCTTTTAGCTCACCCTAATTTAACAGTGATTTCATGTTCCAGAATTTCCCCTGCATCCCTCGACCCGCTCAGTATTCATATCTTCCTGGCTCTTCTCTTACTGATAAAACTTATGTAGCTGAGTTTATGTGAGTTAACGTAGTTTACATGGCTAGAAAACAGAGGGTCTGAGGTTAAAGCTTAGTCCTTCTTCCTCTGAATCCAGCAGGTTTCTTTCTGAGCATTTCAGCATGACATTCCACTACAGCAATTCTGAAAGGCCCAATTTTTTGTCATACCCTCTGCATGAATGTATAGCTGTTCCCATGCCCATATTTGATGTATGCACAGTATTGGGCCATAATTTACTCTGGCAAAAAGAAGACCATGATCTTACTCTATAAACTTTCTACATCATCTCTTATGGGATCAACCATTTTTTGTTTTAGTTGAAGAAAAACTGCCAAAAATTTAACGACATCTCACATACTGTAGTCTAGACAATTGGTACCTTTACCAAAAACATCCTCAACAACAATAACAGCAAAGGACTTGACGTTTTGAAATCAACCTAGAGTTTCAGAAAAGCTTGGAAGCAGGGACAGGATTAACCTGGCGGAATGAGGCAAATGTTATTTTTTCAAAAAACTTTTCTTGAACTTTAACTCTAGAATTGGGTCAAAATTGTTCTTGTATATCTTAGACTGTCTTGGGTACACCAGGTTATCACGGCCAGACCAGCAGGAGGGTTTGTTGAATGAGCTCATGTATAAATAACTGCTCCGTAACACTGGGAACATTTATGAGACTCATTATGTTTCAGTTCTTGTTTAACGGCAAGTCCCTACTTGGGCACTAGAATCCTGCTGATTTACTACTTATCAGGAATAAATTACAGTTTAGAACTTGGATTTTTCATGGTTTTTCTTTGTGTCAGCATAAATAAACTTAGCTAATAGGGCTATTTCCCGTTGCCTATTAAACTGGCTGTGAATAAAAGACTTCCTGGCTAGTGAGAGAGTATCAGCAAGATGAGAGAACCGAATTGTTTCACCTGAAAGTGTTTATAATGTTGAGGGCTTTGGGAAACGGATGTCAAATACTGCAAGTTACCAGCGTTTCTTAACACTTACTTTGAGTTTGTACCTTTTATTTTTCCATCAGCTAAATAACATTGTTATTTGCCGAAACCATTAGCACGGGGGACTGAGAAGTCATTCATGGTGGATTACGCAGGCACAGGTACATATTCATCCTAAGACACTGCCCATCATCATCATCATCTCTAGGTACCACTCTAACAGAATCTAAAGTGATGGCTTCACAAGCTTTGAGGAAAAGCGCAGGATTCTGAAATGACTAAAAGAGAAAGTGGAATGTCACTTCTGGGTCTTCACCCAGACTGATTTCTTGGCTCCAATGCCCCGATTTCATTTGCAGAAATGGCTTTTCGGTATTAGTTAACATTTAAGAAATAGTTTCAAGTTTTACAACTGCCAAAGGGTCATTATTTTTATCAGTGTGCTGGAGGCTATTTTGAGTGTGAATACGGAGGGCCCGATTCAATAAAATCTCAGCCTGGGTTTCCCAGCAGGCTGCTTAAACCATGGAAATTCAACAGCGGACCGCACATGGGCTTCTATGATACTGAACCAGGGCTGAATTTCCATTTAATCATTCTCAAGAAATCAAAAGACACTTTGGGACTAAATGGCAAACCTTTTAAGTAGGAATTCCTCCGCCAAAATGGCCAATTAGCATTTAAACTGCAGAACTGCATTATTTAAAAGGAAATAAAGAAAGAAAATATCTTCCTTAATAGTTAAAAAGGTAAACCAGAAACACAGAGTTATTACAAAACAAGCATTATCTTCTAGGACAGGAAAGGTACCATAGGACTTGTGTTTCAAAGATGAATAAAAATGATCTGTATTATTTACCCATTCTTATGCTTTTAGCTTTAATTGGCAAAATTAGCTCTAGTGAATAATATTTGAAGCCACCCTCTATTTATATATTTGGTTACATCACATACAGCAAATGACTCAAAAGCTCAGTTTTTATGACGTAAAATTGATTTTTTTTCTAAAAAAAGTTAGCTATTTTATGTATTGGAAAAATAATAAATTATATTTAGAAATGGCCCAGATTCAATTTTATATATTCATAAAATCTTTGGCTTACCTAAATCTCCTTCCCAATCTTCAAGTGTGCACCTCAGGGGCTTAGAGACCAAATAGAATAAGAATTGGCTTAGGGGGGAAAAAAACCCACATTTCTGGTATGATTAAACATAAAGGAAAACTTAAAACTTTCCAGAAATGTAGTTGAAAATGGCTCTTAAGCAATTGTTTATTATCTTTCTTCATGTATCATCGATTTTTAGACTCTGCTTTCACCAAGCTCAATAATTATGTAAATCTCAAATGTTGGTGTTCTCCACTAACATTTCATAATGTTATTGTTATGCATGTTTGTATGCATGCTTTAAGAAAAATAAAATGGCAAGTAAACTCAGTGGTTATTATTGCTGCGGCTGTAAGTTGCACCATTCTTCTACTCCTTGTCTGTTTCTCACTGTGGTATTCCAGACAGCTTTCATGACGTGGGATTCTGTGGTATGTCACACTCGGTAAAGACCAACAGTGGAACACGGGAAGGAATCTGACCAGCTATTGCAGCAGCTCCAGGTGGGTAGGCATCTGATTAGGTAATAAAAAACATGTTGTGTGCTCTCCATAAGATGCTGCATCTTTTGCATCCGTAGTGTAGGTGATGACTTAAAGGCAAGAAATTAGAAAATCCATGTTTTCCCTTACCCACTTCACCCACTGCCCAACCTGCCAAGATCTTTCATCTGTTGAATGACCCCAAATTTTTCCATAAGAGGAATCATTTTTGTTTACCTGGACGCTAACGCTCACAAAAGAGACAAGGGTGTTTTCTGTTCACTTTCTGTAAAATAAATAAATAAATAAATAACAAAAATAAATAGACATACACACATATAAACATTATTTCATGTTGAAAAGTTAATTCAGGCTTCTCATAGATAAACTGAATAATAAAACTATTAAAAATATCCCTTATCATATGAACATTCAAAGAAAAACACTATTAACAGGCTGGCCTATCTTTTAAGATATTTATAAATACTTGTATATGTATATAGTATATATATATGTTTAGTAAGTCTTGAGTTATACTGTCTATATCATCTGTAAATTATATTTATTTAGGATATTATCTTTAAATATTCTTTACCAGGTTGTTCTTAGTGGTTTCACAGTGTTCAATCACGGGACATTTTCATTATATAGTTGAATAATTTCTACTGTTGAACATTTTAGATTATTTTAAATGTTCTCTCATTTTAAATAATACTGTAATAATTATATTATATTTGTGTGAAAATCTTTGAGCGCTATTTGATTATTCCCTTATTAGAGGAACAACTGTATGCCATAAGGAAAGTACATTTTAAATTTTAATTATCATTATTTTTATTACAATGATATTGTATATCCTCTAAAATAACAATTATTATTTTTTTTTTTTTTTTTGAGACAGAGTCTCACTTTGTTGCCTGGGCTAGAGTGCCGTGGCATCAGCCTAGCTCACAGCAACCTCACACTCCTGGGCTCAAGCAATCCTTCTGCCTCAGCCTCCCGAGTAGCTGGGACTACAGGCATGCGCCACCATGCCCGGCTAATTTTTTCTA
>CAUYMX010032170.1:0-21513 GCA_963573855.1 Lepilemur septentrionalis | reverse complement strand
AGCAGTCAGGAAAGTTAAAAGCTCGTTAAGTATTTTGTAGCTATTGGTCCTGTGTTTGACTGTGTTTAAAATCAATTCTAACCCTTTTGCTTCTTAGTGTCCGCACCCACCTCACAGTAGAGTCTAACACATACTGCAGTCTCCCTCTGGAACTGATTTGACCGCACTCCCCTTTTGGCAAAACTTTTATTTGCATTTCCCTTGTGCTCCCAGGAGGTCTGCATATTCACACCAGGCCTCACTTTTGGCACAACAGCCTCATCAATTATATCAGCAGAGTTGGCACTGAGGCTCCTCAGTGTCTGGTACTTTCTGTTTCCTCCCTGCTGGCTTTGCTGCCTCTGAACCACCAAGCAACCAAGAGCAGCCCTCCTTTTCTTTCTGGAGAGCTGATTTCTAAGGTATGGATGAGAACTCCCAGAAGTAGTTTCTAGGGGAAGAAGAAGAGAGACACTGTGACTGAATCCTAGGAAACAAACTTTTTATTTTTTAGAGACAGGATCTCGATCTGTTGGCTAGGCTGGAGTGCAGTGGCTCAATCATAGCTCACTGCAGCTTAAAACTCCTGCACTCAGACAATCACTCATGCACCACTATGCCTGGAGAACTTTTCTTTTTTTTCTTTTTTGTAGAGAACCGGTCTCCCTATATTGCCCAGGCTGGTCTCAAACTCCTGGCCTCAAGCAATCCTCCCACCTTGGCCTCTGAATGTGCTGGGGTTACAAGGTGAGAGCCACCACGCTTGGCCTACAAATCTTAAAAATAGGCTACTAGTTGACCTGGACTTCTAGCAGCCAGTACAAGGAAGGAAATGTGATCAGTTCAATTCACTCAACAAATACTTACAAGGTAGTCATGATAGGCACAGTAATCCAAGGCTCTCAGGATATATGCAACACCAACCACGAAACTTATTAATGTATTCTGGAGGACATTCAGATACAATCAAATAATCGGGACTGACTATAAATTGAAATAACTGCTCCAAAATTAAGGAATAGCATTCTATGGGACCAAATAAGGAAGATGTTCCATTTAGACCAGAGAAAGAGCCTGAGCTTTGACTTAGAGATTAACAACGCACCAGAGAAAGTTCAGAGGAAAGGGTAAGATAAAAAAATAAACCTGTTTCTCTACAGCAATGGCAACAGAATGGAGTCTCATCTTCTACAAAGAGTTCAGTTCTTGGACAGGCAAAACTTATATATGGTCAAAATAACCCTATAAAATCCTTTATATTGCTCATCAAAGCACTGTACCATGGCCATGTGCATAAGCTTACTGTGATTGTATAAAGTGTACAGTAATGGACATAATATTGTAAGCAAGACTGTGATAAGCCAAAAATGCATCTTTAAACATTAAAATCACCCTCAGTGTTTGAACAGTCTCAAACAGTGAGAAACTCTAGGGAAGGAGATCCCTTTAGGAAACAGAGATTGACATCTCTCTTTTCACACTCAAACCAAGGCTGCCTTTCCTTGAGTCCAGTGAAATTGTTTTCTGTCTACATTACTGCATTGTTTTTCTTTTTTGTTTGTTTATTTTTTTCTTTTGCAGAAAATTCAAAGTTGAACTTCCTTACATTCCTAGGGTACTACTCCATTGCTTCCTGGTACTAAGGCCAAAAAGGCCCCACCCTACTTGTCCCTCAGAAAGAGGACACACCCCTTAATAAAGCAAGCAAGGCTCTCAGCAAAATTTCCACAGTAAGCCCAACAGTGGGTCCAATTGGGTCATTCTTTGTGGCATTTCCTAGTGTGGACCAGAGCAAAATGCCAAAGCCCAGATCACAGACCAATTTCCTGGAAGAATGAGAGGAAGTGGACCAGGGACCCAGCTTTCTACTAGCCTGGCTTAATCAGGCATAAGTTGATAGAAGAGCAGATGAGCTTGTGTGCTCTCTATCATAGAGCTCCACTCAGAGGGACTTTTTGAAAATATTGAGTGACAACATTCCCAGTGTTCCCCAAATAGGAGATTCATGTCTCTGCTGGTACCTGAGAGGATGATTTAGGTAAAACATGGATAATTGTCTTTTTCTTTAATTTTTTTTTACCAAGAAATGTTTTATTTTTCTTGCAGTAGCTTTGTTAATTGCAAAAAATCATGTTTGTTTTTGCCATTTAAACATTATCACACAATCCTGTTCTGAAAGACAATTGTTCAATTGTCTTGATCATAATAGGATTACTACAGCATCCTTCCAACACCATTAGAAAGGCCATGTGGCTAATCAGAGGTGGTAAATTAGAGGCAAGAGAGACAGAGAAAGGAAGGAAGGAAAGAAGAGACCCAGTGGAAGGGAAGATGAGCCAGGAAACTCCTCCAGTACCAAGAAGGAGATGTCTGGTCTGGGCATAACTCAAGAGCTGTGGACTTTTCCACAGAGATTTGTGTGGTGGGAAGACACACAGAAGGTCCCAATGAGAGGGAAAAAAAGCCATTTTGGGAGGATTACTCCTGAGAATACAAATGGAGTCTCCCAAACCTCCCTGACCTTCCCTTCATAAGGGCTCCTCTCCTTCTGGCTAAAGAACTCTGCATCCCATGAGATGTATTCCTCACTAAGACCAGAGAGAGAAAGAGCCAGAAAGGTGAGTGGAAAAGGTGATGGGCAGCAATCAGGTCCATGAAGAGCAGGGGAAATGCCAGTCAAGGACTTTGTGATTAAATGTGATTCAGTGGAAGCTGAATGGATAAGCATGGTACTCAGGGTACCCAGCTGTTGGATGAGCATGCTAATGAAATGAGAAGGGGATCCATAGGGGTATGATAGAAGCTTTCCATTTACAATAGAGGATCTGAACTCCAGCTGTATCTTGGTGATCTAGAAAAGTATCTTCCTCTCTTCGGGCTTCTCTTCTGTCCTTCAGGGAAAACAAAATGGGATTGTTGTATTTATCTTAAAAATTATCTCCTATAAAATTTTTCCATGTACATATTAATATAAAGTTTTTTATAAAATCTATTTTTAAAGAAAATATTGTATAATTTTCATAAAGTCATAAACATGATTCTCAAATATAGAAATTAAAGAATTTATTCAACTAAGTAAAGACTTTATTCAACTAATTAATCAATGATGAACTGGTATGATTATAAAGTTGGTTCAAAGATAATTTTGAAAAATAAGATACTTATTGTCCACTAGGAAAGGCAGTTTAAGGGGAAAAAAACACTGTTAGAGAAAAAAGTGGTTAATATCCTATGGGGCAATAAAACTGTAACTTTGGGGGTTATACTTTATACTAAAGAGGTAAAATGTAACTTCACAGGAAACAAACCTTTACTTAATGGTAAAATGCAAAGTCAAACATAAGTATATTCCCTAGATAATTACATAATCTTTATATGTTCCTATTAATGCCCCACCCAGTATGACACAGAAAGGACATGAAACCCAACTTTTTGCCTATATCTGGGTTTTAAATAATTTTTCCTAACTCTATGAAAATCAGATGTCATGGATAATGGTTGAGGTAGTACTAAGATATGGAAAAAACCATGACAAAAACAACCCAAGACTGGATAGTACTACTCAAGCAAGGACCTATAGCAGCCATTCTATGTGATCAGTAAAGTGGAGCTATGGTCTGTGGGTTTGGTTTGCATCCTCTTATGAAATTTGAGGGGTTTCATGGAACCTGTGCCTAAAGAAGCCAAGAGCCTTTTGTAGAAGTACAGTGAGCTCTGCTTTAGCACAAAGATAAATGGAGAGTAAGGCTTAGAAGAACCACACCATGGAGTTAGGTGCAATAAAAGTAGCACCAGGAAAAAAGTCTACTTTCTGTGTAATTAAATTCTTTTCTAAACAACAATTATAAGAAGCTCAGAAAAGTACCTCACTACTTTGATCAATATAATTTCCAAGATAAACTCACTGCTAAATGTATACCTTATAAATAAAACATACAACTTATAAATCTGACAGTTCTGACAAAGCTCTATCAATAGTGATGACTATAATCATTCTTTGTGGAATTACTTAGCCAACTGGTCCACTTGTCTAAAAAGATGTCAACCTAAAATAATCCAAAGGGTCAGAATCTAAGAAAGCTTATTCAAGCACAAAGTGTGAGGATGGACCACTCAGAAACACCAGTTGCAAAGGAATGGAATCCATGTTCCAAAGCAGGGAAGTCTAAGGCTTCATTTATTTGGCAAGAACAGTAGTTTTCAGCAGCATTACAACATTTTTCACACAAGGTTGGCACCTAGTTCCAGCAATTTGATTGGTTATAAGCAACATTTCTTTTGGGGAAGGTTATATTTAACATTTTTTACGGAGTGTGTAATAGGCATGAGTTTTCTGTCATCTGTTTTAAGCAAAACGGGATAACAAAGGGGAAGATCATCTTTAACAAGGGTCACTAATTGAGAAGGCAGGAGTCATTTGTATCTAGTCATTGTATACAATAAGAAAATAAGAAAGCCAGTTAATCTATAATCTGAGAAACAAAAGTTATAACCCTATGTGACTCTGATCACAGTCACCTCTCTCTCAAGGATTAAAGTGTTTTAGGGGTTCCAACAGCTTTTAAATTATATTTACTTTCACAAAGATCACTTCTATTTTGTATGGATAAAATCAAATAATCTGCATACCTTGCTTTTCTGTTTCAAAGGAAATATTCCTATAGCTAATCCAAAAGTAACGTAGTTCTATAAAGGAAGGGGGGATGCTAAATGGAAGGGGGATAAATATAAGAGGTAACATATCATCATATACAGCATATTTAAAAGCCACTCAAGGACCCTGAACAATATATTTGTAAGACCTTATTGTTGGGGTGAACCCTTTTAATAAATTTCTAAATATCTCAGTTACCCCTTCCCAAGTAACTGTGAGCAGTACAGTGCCCTCCTCTAAGCTAAATTGTGGTCTAGATGCTTGTATCAGTCAGAGTCTAATCAGGGGATGAAAACCACATCAGACATTTGAAAATTCAATATAATTCATTATATTTATAATATTCAATATAAAGAATATAAAGGGAAATGTTAATACAGTTATTAACTAGTAAAGATGGTTAACTACAAAAAGAGGTAAAAGAAAGCTCTGAAGAATACAGAAATGGTAGCCGTATGAAGCAGACTACCTCTAGGGCTGAGGCAGAGTAGTGTAGGGGCCAAGAGAAAACTCCCCTTTGTCCTCTGAATAGTCCTGAATGTTCCCTGAAATATCAACCGACAAAAGACAGAATAATAGGAGAAAGGGCATACCAAATTTCATTAATGTGCATGGGAGGGTGATCACCCCTTAACCCAATGGGATGCAGAAGCTTATATACCCTTTTTCACAGGGGAGGTGGAGATGGAGAATGTAGACAATTCATTTTGGGGACAGTAAATGATTTTTAAGGAGAATGAATGTACCCAGGAGATAGAAATTAACTTGTGAATGATTCTCTTTGGAATTTGAATGAGCTTGAGAGACAGACATTGTCTTGTGAAAAGTCCATCCAGGTGTGGTTGCATTCCTCAATCTTGTTTTCTACACATAGTTAATGAGATTTCAGGACAGGGATCAAAAACAATTGTGTTTCTTTGAGGAAGAAGCTTTCTTGGTCAGATAAGGAAATTCCAGATAGAGTCTCTCCCTGTGCCTGGGGTGGGGGACAGAAGACTGAGACAAGGTTAGAGGGCCCTTAATTCTGAAGCTGATTTCTGAGGCCTTTCAGTTCTCAGAAGCACTCAGCATATCAAAGCTGAGAAATCATTTTTTAAGAAATCATTTTCTGTGCCCCAACAGTAGCAAAAGAAGGAAGAACTGTAGGAGTGGGCCCCCAAGAAGACTGAGATTTCACGCTCATTGGAGAAGGAGGAGCTGTGGCCCACTGGACAGTAGAAAGGGATCTGTAATACTCCCATCTAAATGGGTATCTTTTCTTTACTCTCACAACACTCCCCAGAACACTGAGGACACAAAATGCATGGGATTATCCACACCAAACAATTCTCCAATTTTCTGCAGACACCAGCTGGGTGTTGTGTAATTTAATTCAATTAAGGCGTTAGCACAGACCTCACAGGTTAAGGGCTCAGACCTACAAGTCTCTCACCCCTCACTGTAGATGCCAGTCATAGGTGGGACCCCAGGTTACTTGTACTTTTGACAGACCAGGTATAAATCAGAAGTTCCCAAGAATGGCTCATAGAACCCAGGGAAACACTTTGTTTACTAACCAGTTTACTATAAAAGATATTGTGAAGGATACAAATGAATATCCAGATAAAGATGTACATAAGGTGAGATCAGGAAAGGTCCCAAGCAAGGAAGCATCCGTCCCCTTGGAGTTTGGCGTATGCCACCCTCCTGACACATGGAAACACTCTTGTTCACTAATCCAGAAGCTCTCTGAAACCACTTTAGGATTTTTATGGAGATTTCATTATTAGGCATGATTGAGTAAATCATTGGCCCTTGGTGATTAATTAAATCAACCTCCAACCCCTATCCCCTCACCTGCGGTAGGAGGTGGGGGTAAAAGTTCCAACCCTCTAATCACAAGATTAGAAAACCTGCCTCTGTCCTGAGGTTGTCTAGGGGCTTTCCAAAAGTCACCTCATTAAGCCAGGTGCTGTGGTGCAAGCCTGTCATCCCAGCTATGCAGGAGGAGACTAAGGTGAACACACCTTCATTTCTCAGGAGTATGAGTCCTCAATAGTCTTACTTCTTTTCGTTTGCTGTGGTCTTCCATTGAGAAAAGAAAAATAGCTCAGAGCAGCGTGAGCTGCGTGAGTTATGCAAAATGTATCGAGTCCAGAGAGACATGAGTGGGACTTCAGTCACCGCCCATACCTTGCCCACTGCCACCCACTCCCACAGGGCCAATTATTTAAAGGCACTTTGTTCCTAACTGGCTGCCTCACCCATTATCTTCTTATTTCTGAAATTTGTGATACAAATAACAATGTGTAGCCAATTGACAGCTTATGTTATTTTAATGCAAATTGTTGATAAACAACTTGCCTCTTCTTTTCTTTTTCCTTTACCTTTAAAAACCCACTCGGTAATCCTAGCACTCTGGGAAGCCTAGGCCAGAGGATCATGTTAGGTCAGACCAGCCTAAGCAAGAGCAAGACCCCCATCTGTACAAAACATAGAAAAATTAGACAGGCATAGTGGTGCGTGCCTATAGTCCTAGCTGCTCGGGAGGCTGAGGCAGGAGGATCATTTGATCCCAGGAGTTTGAGTTTGCACTGAGTTATGATGCCACTGTACTCTGTCTCAAAAAACAAGACAAAAAAAATCCCACTTGTAACTGCTGCTAATCTGAGTGTATATTCATGGCAATTTGAATCTATGCTTCCAGGCTGTAGTCCTCAAATATAGCCCAGCAAACTTTCTACTTATATTAAGTCTGCCTCAGTCTTTCATTTTCTTTTTCCTTTATGTCGACACCATTAACCCTTACCATCGGACTTGGAAATGCTATCAGGCAATACAATTACTAACTGAAAACATGCTCATGGTCAAAGCTTTCTGCAATTCACCCTGTATCTGAAAATTCTCTTCTTCATTTATGTCTTACTCTGGTACTTACTGCTTACTCTGCGAGCAAGTCTCTTCTTTCCACAGTTGTGGCGTTGACACAAAAGGGGAATCCAGGCCTTTATCCTTAATTCCCTGAATTACCACAGCACAACTTTTTCGCAAGTAACAGAAATTTACTGAGGTTTGAAAAAATAGGTGTGTTTCATCCATCCCAGACTAAGAAGTGAATAAAATACAATATTAGATTTAGATTCCCCTTCTCTTACACGTCCATCAGTTATGCTTTCCCTGGATATTTTAGATGGTCAACTCTTCTGGTCAGGTAGTCCAAACTCGACCACCTCTAACCTCTGGGGCCCTCTGCACAAACTCAAGTTGGACAAAGTAAATTCCCCTTTGTTCTGTAGAGTAATTCAGCCCTCAGCCCCTTTCACACCCAAACAGTACAAAAACCCCATGAAATATTTTTCTCTCTCCTTTTTTTTTAATTCAGTCCCCATAGGAACCATCAAAAATCGCCAGTGGCGACTATATTGCAAGTTGTCACTGTGGGGTATTGGGAAAAGTTTTCAATTAGCAATAATCGCACCTCAGATAATCCTCATTGGCTACAATACTGCCACTGCGCAAAGCTGAAATATTTTTTAATATCAAAAGAAAAATGACTTCTTATGGTTAAATTCAGCCTACCACAGGCCAGTTCCAACAGTCAATTTTATCTTCTGCAATCTGAACACAAGGCATGAACTGACTATTTTCATAACCACACACCCCGGGACTCTGCACTCAGAATAGGAGGATGAGGCTCCCAGGGCCATCCAGGACTCAGCTCAGAGGTTTTGCAGCTCCTGGAAGAGCCACATAGTGAGGGGTCAGGGACAGTGATGCTGTGCACTTCAATGCATCCTTCACTTAATTTCCACAGCAAATCTTTAGGTTACAGATTATTTTTCCAATTTTATGAATAAGATGAGATCAGGCATTTGTCCACCTCACACTGTAAACCTCTCAATATGAAAATGTTGATTCTAGGGTAATGATAAACATTACAAAATAAAAGTGTATGTAAGATATACATTAAAACACATAGACTAATTCAGCAGAGAAGGCAGAGATGTTAAATAAGTCTCTCTGATCCTCATTTTTTTCTAAGCAAATCCTAAGGAGAACAAAACTCCTTGGGTGGGTTCCTCATGCCTCTGTTCCCCAGGCCTCTTTCATGCTGTGACTCACCCCTCTCTGTCTCAAGTCCCTATCCCTGACCGTAAGCAGAACCATCTGGAGCAGGGAAGGGCATGTCACACAGGCTCAGAGACACAGATCCCAAACCACCCAGCATTAAGAGCCCTCGAGACAACCCTTCAACGCACTTGGATCCCGTACTATACTCTGCTCTGGCTGCTGCCGGGAGGCTGAGATGGCCTCATAACTAGATGCAAACTCACATGTTTACTTAAAAATGGCTTAAAAATAAATATGTCTTTAGTGAAAACTCTCAAAGAGGTATCAGGAAGTTGATTACATTTCATACACTCAAGTAACCTGCAAACCCTCTTCACACTTCCCAACTCAGATCACCTTGGCTTATGATTTCTGGTCTCTTCCACCACTCTGGGCCACCCAAAATTTCAAAAGCCAATCTTAGGCACTCTGCTCTCCTTCTTGTCTGCTCTCTCTTCCCTACTTAGTCTTTTCTTCCCTGATATGCTTCCCACATGTAAACAATTTTAACCTCCCTAGGTTTCTCCTTTTAAAATCTTCACACATTACCCCTAAAAAAAGCAACCAAGACCCAAGCCCATCAAGCAAAACAAGATTCTCCTAAATGAAGAGAAAATGGTTGTGAACAATTATAAGTTGCTTTTTTGTTCCTATAACACAAACACATACTCAGAATTTTGCATATAATTTCAGGTGGTTCACAGATCCCACCTCAGGGCCATAAACATCCTAGAGGCTGTGGTCCCCAGATTTAGAACATTTGCTCTAAAGCAACTAATTCCTCAGCACCTAAGGAGGCTAGGAAGAAGAAACCTAGCTTGGACAGTGAGTCAGGGCATGAGGAAGCCAAGAGAAGACCAATATTCCAGAGGCAGAGGACCAGGAAGAAACAGGAAAACCAAACCCAGACCAAAAAGCGTAAGAACTTTGGGGTAAGAGGAATATAGAACCAAGGAAGACCTGACCCCTGAAAGCACAAGCGTGACTTCCAAAATCTTCAGACCAGCAATTCCTGTTCTACACAGTCATTACCCTGCTCCTGCTTTTCTCACAGCTGAGCTCTCCATTGTCACTGCACCAAGAAGAAGTGTAAGTTGAATGTGGTGTTCTCAGAGGGTGTTGCTAACCCTAAGTGACCTACAGTAGAGGAAGGGCCAGAATGGGGGCAGCTCTGTGTTCCCAAGAAGAACTTGCAGTCTTCCACTGGAGGCTAAAGAATGACAAAGAGAGCAGGGACACCAATCCCATCCTGGGGTGGGGATCACTGACAGAGAAGACGACAGGACAGAGGGTGGGGGAGGTCAGGCCAGAGGAAATAGCAGAGTCACTTACCTGCATACAGCTGGGCCTTCCTCCAGGCTGAAAAGGAACACACCCTGGTGAGACCTCAGCCAGAACAAGCCTGCTCAGGGTGATCCTACCGGCTCTTGCCTCCCTTTGTTCTAAAGGCGAGATGCCGTAGGAGGAGAGGCTGGACAGCAGGTGCAGTGGGAACTCCCTGGACACAGGTCAGGAGCCTGCATCACGGGCTGGGTCCACCACTGTCCAGCTATTGTGTGAATTTTGGCTGTCAAATACCAGTCTGTGCCTCAACAACCTCAAAAATTCACATTCTATCTTCAGTTGTGCTGCTACGAATAAAAAATTATATACTACGTGTGAAAATACTTAGGGAATAAAACTTCAATTACTCCATAATTGTAGGAAAGCATTATTATACCCAGGCTTTTCCTGGCAGATTTGGGAAATTACCAGAAAGGAAGCATGATTTGAGGACAGGATGCGAGGTGACATCTGTGTGAAGGTGGCCAGCCTTTCAGAGACAGACAGTTTCTAAAGAGAAGCTTCCGGGAAGCGGGTGAGGGGTGGTGCGTGGCCTCAGGCTGGGCCCGGGACGCAGCAGTGCCTATGTGTCTCCCAAGTCCAAGGGGAGCCAGTTGTGCTGCATTCTGGGGGTCCTGTGGGAAGGATGCCCCCTGGAAGGGTGACATGGTGGCCCTGCCACAGGGAACAGAAGGAAGGAGCACAGGGACAGTCAGCTGTTCTCTGCAGCCCCCCAGGTAGAAAGTCTGAGGCTCAGAGGAAGAGGAGGAATTTGGTCCCAGGTCCCACCTTCACCTCCACTCTCCTCACCTCACACACTCTCCCAGGACATCGTTTTGCATGGCCTCTGCCTCTCTCTGTAAATCACCTCCAAAACTGCATAGCTTGAAAACCCACCCCCAGAACTTCCTTCCCTTACAACCATATCTCTGTGGTGTACCTCAGACACAATTCCTCCCATGCACTTCAAACTCAGAATTCCAGACCTGAATTTATAATTCTGCCCCATATCCGGTATGTTGATTACAAAAATATCCTCGGTTCTTCGCCTTTCTTTACGTCCATCTCGCCTTCTGCCACATCCTTTTTAGTGACTTCACACCCTGGGTCCAGGTTCAGTCATGTGACTTGATTTGGCCAATGAGAGGTTAGCAAAGGTAACTCAAGCAGAGGTTTGAAAGGCACTGGCACCACTGGTTTGCCCTCTGCTAATCCCGTGGGAAGGATAAGTTTGGGCTGGCCACTGGAGGATGAGACTCATGAAACATGGCCTGGCCACCCCCAGCCTTTCCAGCTGACTCTGTTGCACATTAACCAACATCCAACTGGCCACCAGAAATGTAAACAAACCCAGCCACGGTCCACATGGTGACCTCTTCGACTGGCCAAACCTGTACAAGTAAACCCAACTGAGATTAGCCAAGTCCAGTCCAGATTTGTTGAACTCCCTTCATGCCCAAATTAAATGTTTATTGCTATATGCCACGGAGATTTTGTGACTGTTCATTTCACAGCAACAGGTAACTGATGCATAATTAACAATCTTTCTACCACTAAACAAGTGGCCAAAACAAACCCCTGGGACTCTCTGAAGTTCCCCCTTGCCCCTCCAAACTCTCTGTGTCCCCAAATCTACTCTTGAGGCCTGGCACATTTCAGAGGCTCTATGTATTTGTATGTATTCATTTGTATTGCATTTATTTATTTGTATTGAATAAATAAATGAGTGAATGAGTGTCCTTCTACTTATCTGTAAAATGAGGGGCTATTCAAATGAGGTCCCTGAGGTTCTTCCCAACTCCAATACTCCAGGACTCCAGAATACAGAGCAAGTCACCAACCTGCCACCTTCAGTTCCAAAGTGGCCTCTTCGTAGAAGGCTCCCTTTTTGAAGAAGCAGGTGTACAGCCCGTGGTCAGAAGCGCAGACCTTGTGGATGCACACAGCAGCCTCCCCCTTGGTGAGGACGTCCCTCACTAGCGAGGTCCGCCCTGTGTACTAGCCATTTGCTCCTCCTTCTGCTCCCGTCAGTTCCGATAGGCAAACACTACATCTGAGAACTTGCTGCAGAACCACCTCAGCTTCATGTTCTCCGCACTCAAGGCGGGGGAGAGGGAGCAGGGCAGCGTGGCATCGCCTCTCAGCACCACCACAGTGGGCTCCAACGGTCTGACCACAAGGAACTCGTCTGCAGACACAGACGTGGGAGTGAGAAAGCTGGAGAGCACAGGCAGGGGGCACAGGACACACACCATCGGGTACTGGAAGAGACCACTCTTGAGGCCATATGATTTGAGCAGTAATCACGGAATCTGGTTAAAGCCTTCTGACCACGTCTTCTGGCCGGAGACGATATCAAAGAGACCCCCTGGCCAGCCTGTGCTGCTAGCCCCAGATCCTTCCAGGAAGGACTCTCCACCTCAGTGACTCTCAGTCTCTAGCATGTACCGGAACCACCAGGAGGGCTTGGAAAACACAAATGGCTGAGCCCCAACCCCAGAGCTTCCGATTCACTAACTTCTAGGGAGTTCCCAGGGACACGGAGACTGTTGGCCCAGGGACCCCAGCTTTAACCTGTCTCGGGACAAGCCTGAAAACTGACGAAAGAGCACACACGTGGCCTGGGTCAGAACTGACCATTCAGCCGCACCCAGCACATTCCCCACTCCCATTCCCAAGTTTAATATTTCTGTCCATATTTTTCTCCTCCACTGAATTGTACGTGCACTGAAAACCTCAAGTCAAATGCTGCTTCCAGCCTCATCTCTCTCCGGAGCCTGCGTGTTAAATCTTCACTGCGTGATAAAGAAGAAAGCTCACCACACCCTCCCCTACGCAGCGCCCCGGCCCACTGAGGCTGGGTGGATGGGCCACAACAGGACTGTTCTGCAGGACAGGTCACAGCGGACCTCCGAAGAGCAACTTCTCACTTCCTGTGCTGCTCAACTCTGGCCAGAGCCACCACGATCTCCCCCGGTGGACTAGTCTCCCCATGTGTGTCCTCTCCCCAGCCCCGTGTCGGTGATCCCCTTAACCATGTCCCTACTCTGCTCAAAGCCCTTCCATGGCTCCCCAGTTCCCCGCAGTGCCCCACAGGCCTGACAGGGGTGACCCCCAGGTACTTCTCTGCCCCAAGTCCTGCTTGTCTCCCCGCTCACCGGGCTCCAGCCAGTGCTCGCCTCCGCTGCTCCTCAACACCCCAGGCCGCCGCCAGCAGCTCCAGCAAGAGAACTGTCTTTCCCAGAGACCCTCACGGCTCACTCTCCCTCCTCCAGGTCCTTGTCCCCATCTCACCACCCACACTGACCACCTCGCTGGGCACCGCAACCTGCTCATACCCCGCCCTCCTTCGTCTCTCGTCACACTCATCTCCTCCAACAGACATGCATCGTGCTGGGCTGTCCTGTTCATTATCCCTGCCTCCCGCTAGAACACGCTCTCTGTGGAGACAGGGAATCTCTGTCTGCATTGTTATTAGAACAGCACCTAACACACAGTTGACACCCCATCATTATTAGGGGAATAAATGAATGAATGATTGAACGCTTCAAATACCAGGAAAGCAGGAAAACCAAAACTGATGGGAAAAGGTATTTTTAAGTTTTTCATATTTGCTTTTTAAAACATCAAAAAGGTCGTCAATGGACAATTGTCAAGATCCCTTATGGCAATTTTAAGGTTTAGTGACTCTTAAAATTTAAATTCCAATCAGTGGTTGGGGAGCAGCAATATTCCTAGGCCGGGGCTTCCAAAGTCCTTCCAGTCCAGGTGGGAGCACCCCAGGGAGATGCAGGAGGGGGATGGGCACACTCGCCTGCCGACACCCAGGTGGGCAGCTGGAGGGCGAGCAGCAGGGAGGTGAGACGGCAGAGCAAAGAGTGACTGGAACAATTCTCCATTTCCTCCGAGCTGGGGAGAGAGACGGGGCAGGGGAGGCAGGGCCAGCCCAGCGCCCTGGAGCCTCAGAGGGCAGACGAGGGCTCAGGCCTGTGTCAGCCCCTCACAGAGGCAAAGCATTTGCTACCGGCCACCATGCTAAGGAGGCCATAGGCCCCCACACCCCTGACAGCAGCAAAGCCAAGCTGGCCGCCTCCCAGCCCTTCTGGGAAGACTACGTGTGTCAGGCAACTGTCAGGCTGGGCTTCCCTTCCTACCCCAACTGCAGCCACAGCAAAGCCCTTTCTCGGCACCTGGGGCCCGTGGAGGAAACCGTGCCTTCGTCTCCCATCGTTCACACAACACCAGTGATCCCCCATCCCAGGACAGAGGGCCCAGACTCAGGCCCCAGCCACGGAGGACATGCCAGCGCCTGCTTGTTGGCTGTGCTGTCAGCCCCCCATGGTGACCAGGGTGTCACCCTAGAAGTCAGAGCCAGAAGACATCCTCAGTGGGATGCCCGTCCAGCTGCGAAGCACCCAGTCCTGCTTCCTTTGCTTGTTTGGTCACCTAACTTTGACTCCCACCCCAGGCCCTCCTCTCACCGGCCAAGATGTAACCTGCATTCAGCAGGTGTCCTGGTAACACCCCAGGGACAGTTTTGGCCTTGCCCTCTCTCTCTGAGGAAGGTCTCTGCCCCAAAGGTGACGGACTCCGCCGGGAGACAGAACAGCAGAGAACACAAAATGAGCCCTGGGCAGAGTAAAGATGCCCAAACCAGCTCCTGTTCAGAAGGAGGGGAAGAGGCAGCCTGTGGTCCTGGGAAGCCCAGGCTCCAGGGGCTGACGCCCAGGCCCCAGAGGCTGACAGCCAGGCTCCCCCGGTGCTCACCATGTTCCCTGTGACCACTTTGGGTAAGTGTCTTGACCTTCTCTGCCTCGGTTTCCTCACCTGTGAAAAATGGAGACAGTAACAGCATCTCCCTCCCAGGATTGTAATGAATAGAACAGGGCCTAGTAATACCATTACCTAGTCCTACAGAAATATCGTAAGATAAATGAATTGAGGTGCAACCTCACTGAGCTGTCGGGGTCCTCCTAGAGCAAGAATATTATCCAGCCGCCCACCTCCCACCGCCCCCAGCCCACCACATTCTCAGCCTCCTCCTACAGCCAGCTGCTCCCTGGCTTTCTCCCCTTGGTCCACAGGTGTCTTTGAAGCCAACTTACCTGCTTCTCTTTGTTCCCAGTTTGAAAGGCCATGACTTCCTAAAGCATCTCTGAACTTAGCACTTGAGAAAGTTCAGAGCCACAAGACTTCAGCAGACCCCACCCCTGCCCTCAGAGTCTGCACCTGCTGAGAGCTGCTCTCAGAGCCCCCGCCTTGCTTCGGGGTCCGGCACTGGGGGCCCAGAATTCCTCATCTCTGAGAGGCAGGTGGTTCCCAGAAAAACAGAAAAAAGCAGAGTCAGGCACGGGTTGCAACGGCATCTGCAGAGACCCCAGCTCTGGGCCCCCCCACTATGTGCTCCCAGCCAGAAGAGTCAACCCCTGTCTGGCTCCTTCTACCATCTAAAAGTGAAAGCTTATGAAATGCAGCCTGAGCGGCGTCTGCCCTGCCCTCTGAACATGGCACTGTTGTCAGGAAAGAAACAGCATAGGCAGGCAGCAAAGAGGGTGTCCAGTCCCCCGGAGCCACCCTGTGGAATATCCCCACTGACAGTAGAAACAATCTCTACCACCTCCAGTGCCAGCACCAAGCCCTGCCCCACGAGAGCCTTCCCAAGGCCTGGAGACAGTAGGAAAACTATGAAAAGACAGGAAGAAGAAAACAGAATTGTACCGAACACCTACTAAGTGTCAGGAACTGGGCTACACAAATTACATTTATGCCACTTCTTTCACTCAACTACAAACAGATATAAAGTAAAACGGGAGCCCTGCCGACTAGTCACATTAACCCAGCAGCCTCCCAGGTGAGCAAGAGACTGGCGCTGCCCGGGACTGCCCCCCACGCACCAGCCCAGCCCCAGCTGCAGGCGGCTCAGAGTGACACAGGAGCAGGAGGAGCCTTGGACTCTGAGATGCCCTGATCCTGCTATGGCCAGAAAGCTTGTCTCACCCCGAATCCCAGCCCTCTGAGCTCCAGTATTGGGGGGGAGGGACAAAGCGCAGGTCAAAACATGTGGGGGACACTGGGACGGCAGGGGCAGAAGGACACCAAACTGCAAACCTCACTGCCCCTCCTTAGGACCATGTTTCAGCTGCTTCAACCACAGACACTGTTCACGAAGCCACGAACAATTTTTCTTGCTCAAACATAAATGATTCCGACTGCGAGATCATGGTGACGGATTAAAGCAAACAATGAAGAAAAAAATTAAAAAGTTAAAAATAAAGGAAAAAGAAGATAAATTAAATATATTAAATTTAAAAAAACATAAATGATCCTATGTTAATAGGGTTAATATTTTACTTCCCTTGTTAACAGACACATAATACCTCTTATCTTTTAGTTGTTTCAAGTGCTTTTGAAAGAGTTTCAGATAAAACCTGGGTCATGAAACAATATATATAGTGATTTTAAATATGACTGTTAATAGAATCCAGTTCCTTTTCTTAAAGGTGCCATCAGGTAAACTTAATTGATCGTGACACTTTCAAGATGAGGAGTTCACTGGGTTATTGTCTGCTGCAAGAAAAATTTTAAGGAACTGTTTTCTGACTGCTTATTTTCTGGGAAAAAAATGAACAAGAAAGAGAAGCAAACACACACACATACACACAAGGCAGTGGTTTTTGTTTCAACTTTAACATTTGTCCCTCCAATCTCCTGCCATAATGACCTGGCCGGAGGCTGAACTCCAGGCTGTCAGCCTGCCAAGCCAAGCCAAGCCCCAGTGGCACGGCAGCCACCACCTTCCTCTGGGCCCATCTGCCCCTCTGGTGCAGAGAGACCCTCCCGGGCAAGGCTGTCATCTTGACACCTGAAATATCCAACCCAAGGTGGCTCACAAACGTCTGCCTCTTTCCCTCTCTGAGGACTCAGGGCCTGCCCCAGCCCCACCCAGACGAGGGCAGCAGAACCCTCCTGGCCTAGGATACCTGTCCCACCACCCTCTGAATGGACAGTCCACACTGCTTCCAAATCTGAGATTGCAGGGGAGATGAGGAAACATCACTCCCACCCAGCCCCTGAGATACCTACAGATAAAGGAGTGAGGCCAGAGGGAAGAGACTTTTTTGTGTGTGTGTGTGCAGACTCACAGTAGGGTCACACTCTACTGCCCAGGCTGCAGTGCAGTGGTGCGATCATAGCTCATTGCAAACTTGAACTCCTGGCTCAAGCAATCCTCCCGCCTTGGCCTCCAAAAGTGCTGAGATCACAGGCATGAGCCACCATGCCCAGCCAAAAAGACATTCTTCTAGAAAATTTAATAAATTTTCTAGATTATTTGTATCTACAAATAAATTTAATAAATTAGACTAATAAATAAGCAAAAATAAAAAAGAACGAAAGCAGCAGAAAAAGAAAGATGTCAAAAGAAAGGAAAAAACAAAAAGGAAGGAAGGGAGGGATAAAGGAAAGGAGGGAGAGAGTGAGGGACGGGGAAGGGGAGGAAGAAGAAAGGGAAAGGAAGGGGTAGGGTCCTCCTGGCCTTCAGCCCTGACACATCTGGCGATGGGACTCCACAGCCCAGGAACTGGATGTCAGTGGGTGAGTTGCAGAGAGCAGCAGGTGTCCTCTCCAGGTGGGTGTCCTGGGAAGGACTTGCTGACCCTCCCGACCCCACCTACGTCAGACCCATCCGTGGTCAAGGGTGAAACAGGCAAGTCCTAGTGAGAGGAGTTTGAGAACCAAGTTATGGGAAAAGGCCTAGAGGTCTCTGCCCTTGTTCTCTGTCCCTGAGAGAGTTGGAGGGCAGAGATCTGGGGCAGTGGAGGCCGGAGAGGCCTGTTTTACCCTGACAGGCTAATTCTCGACTAATTCTCACCGTCCCCAGGATGCCAGACACCCTTTTCCTCGCCTGCCAGAGTGTCCTCTCCACAGGAAGGGCTGCCGCTGAAGCCCGAGGCCAGCAGCCCTGCACTCCAGTGACCATCTTCAAATCATCAGTCCCACCTCCCACTGGGCGTCATCTTACTCTGAATTTACAGGCTTTATTTCCTTGAATATTTTAGTATAATACTGAGAGGTGGTTCTTACTGTGCTCGTTTTACAGCTGAAAGGCAGAGGCTCAACAATACGAGGAAACCTGCCCGGGCTCACACAGTCAAGTGGCCAAACTCACGGGAGCCAGGGCTGCACCAAAGCTCAGCGGAGCTCTACAGGGGGCTGCCAGATTGGGGGGCACCAGCCCCAGGGGAGCTCCAAGGATGGAGAGGGAGGGAAGGCAGGGAACATGTTAACACTTCTATTGTAAAAGCTTTAATCTTACCCCTTTTAATGTGTTATCTGTGTTTGTTCACATAACCTGTATAATGTTTGTACATATTTGTTAGCTGCGTGTTCAAAATATATGACTGAAAGAAGGATATGATCAAGAGTTTGGAGATCCTTGCTCCAAACCTCTGCTCCAGAGCCCTTCTCTAAAGCAGCAGGTCTCAGAGAAGGAACCAGGACCAAGACGCAGCAGCTGCCTGGGAGGTGCCAGAAAGAGGGTGCTCCGCGGGTGAGGGGAGTAACTCGAAAAGATGCTCGGGCCAGGTTTTCCTCGGCCTCTGCTGCCCCCTGGTGGCCAGTATGTGGCAGACAGAAAGAGCACTTTCAAAAATCAAAAAAGTCTGATGGGGCTGGGAGTTGGAAGTCAACTGTGGTCAGAGCACAAACTCTGGAGTTACCACCTGGTCCCAATCCCACCTCTCACTTTGTAGTCATGGAACCCATGCACATTTCTTCCTGCTCTGGGCCTCTGTGCCCACCTGTGAAACACAGGTAACCTGAGTGCCAACCTCGAACAGCTCTGTGCAGATTGCATGACTTGATTAAAATAATTACTCACTTATAATTTTTCACTTATTGCTGTACTATACTTGTTAGCTTTTATTCATATTCATTTATCAAGACAACTGAGTTCCTGGGCAGAAGTGGTGGCTCACACCTGTAATCCTAGCACTCTGGGAGACTAAGGCAGGAGGATCACTTGAGCTGAGGAGTTCAAGAGCAGCCTGAACAAGAGCCAGACCCCGTCTCTACTAAAAACACAAAAAAAATTCCCCAGGCATGCTGGTGCTCACCTGTATTCCCAGATGCTTAGGAGGCTGAGGCAGGAGGAGGCTTAACCCAGGAGTTTGAGGTCACAGTGAGCTATGATTGCACCACTGTGATCACCAACCACTCTACCTGGGGTGACAAAGCAAGACTCTGTAAAAAAAAAAAAGGAAATTTTTTAATTTTTTTAAAAAGAAAGCTGAGTTCCCACAGAAGGATATTGTGGGACAATGCCAGTGTCTCTATCTAAATTCATTCATCTGTCCCACATTGCTCCCCAATCTCATGCTGCCCCAAAAACAAGGAGGGTGACACCCCCACTCACAACACACACTACTGCGTCCCTGTCTTCGCAAAAGGCCCAAGCCAGACCTTGGCTCTGCCATTTTCCCCCAAACCAAAAGCTTTGCTCTGCCTACCAAGCCCCTCCCCTGCACGGTATCCCCACTAGGAGGTTACAGGACATAATCCCTACACAATTTGGTTAGTGAGCATTAATGGAAAGCCAGCTGCATGCATCTGGGGGAGACAACAGAAAAACATCCTGCCCTGAGCAGCCTGACAGTCTACCCAGCTGACAGGACACATGCTGGAGAAAGTCACAAAGCAACGTGGGCAAGAAATGCAGGGCCCTCAAACCAGGGAGGCAAGCAGGAACGGAGAGGAGAAGCTTCTGTCCTGGGCAGAGGAGCTAGCAAAGTGCCCTCAGTTTCCCAGCTTTGACCCAGACAAAATTCCAAATTCCCTGGAACAAAGCTGGACATGGCTGGCTGACGCCTGACCTCTCTGGAACAATGTCTTCTTCACTGACATGGCATCATCCTCGCTGAGGAGACACTGACTCTGAGACAGCTGGAACCAAAGGTTCAAAGGTGCAGGGGCAGTTAAAGGCTGAATCCCAGGAGGGTGGGAGAGGAAAAGGAAGCTGAGCACTCCGCCCCGCAGTTCCTGCTGAGAAAGAGCCCCGTCCTGACTCAGGGGAGCACGGTCCCCACCCCACGGGACATTCAGCCCTTGCCTAGCCCCAGCTCCCAGGGCCAGAAACAGAAGAGAGGAAGGAGAGGTGAAGGGTCCCAGCGGGGAGCTGCAACCATACAGTTGTAACGAAGGTGCTGTGTACCAGGTGAGGCAGGCGAGGGAAGCTGCAAGGGATCCTCGGGCAGGAGGGGCCACTATCCCCATTGAAGGAGCAAGGTGAGGAGGAGCCAGGAACAAGCTGCAGGAGGCAGAGGGACGCAGACACTGACGCAAGGAGAAATGCTCTCCCCTCTCCTCGCATTGCCGCGGTCCCCACAGCGAGGCCATTGACCAAATCCCCAGAACGGCAGCAAGGGGGTCCCAGTGTGAAGTGTCCACAGACATCAGTCTCCCAGGTCACAAAGCAGGGAAGGAAAGGATGGAGAATGGATGGGGGTGGGGACAGACACAGAAGAAACAACACAGAAAAGGACAAGGTCAGAGGCCTGGGGCAGGGGTGGACAGATAATATGAGAATCCCCACCTGACACCCTCCCAGGTTACTGCCATATGACAGCCCTCCACCCACAAAAATGAGGACACCAATGATCTACCCAGGGCCAAGGCCAGTGAGCGGAGAATCGGGTGTCCGGGGAGGTAACAGGTGGGCAGGCAGACCAGGGCAGCTCTGAAGTGGGGCAGGAGAAAGGGAAGGCACCGGGCTCTGTCCCCACAGCAAAGCCCTTGATGTCTCCAGGTCCAAAGCCAGAGGCCAGCCCACCCTTGGGGGCCAGCAGAGCCTCCACTCCCACTCCACCCCCTGTGCTGCCTGAGCTGCCTGGAAGAGAGGAAGCTCCGTAAAGCAAGCAGGGTAAAGGTTTCTCTAGGAGGGAAAGGCAGAGAGGAGGACAGGAAGACCTTCTGGCCCTGTCAATGCTGTCCCACCATCAGGCAAGCAGGGGCATGGGCAGTGTCCCCCTGCGTTTTGACCTCCTTCTGCTCAAAAATCCCCAGAATATTTTGGTTTCTTTCAACCTCCAGGAGTACCTGTCAGGGGGTATAAAAGATGAGAGAAAGGTGTCATACCCAATTTCCAGGCTGTCTTAGTCCATCTTGTGCTGCTGTAACAGAATACCACAGACTTTACAAAACAGAACAGAAATTTATTATTTCGCATTCTGGAGGCTGGGAAATCCCAAATCCAAAATCCAAAAGGCACCAGCAGGTTTGGTGTCTGGTTTGGAGGCTCTTAGCCCCCAACATGGCACCTTGGTGCTACGTCCTCTGGAGGGACAGACATGGTGTCCTGACATGGAGGAAGGTCCAAGGGCAGCAGGGAGGAACTCCTTCCGCCAAGCCCTTTTATAATGACATTGATCCATTTATGAGGTCGAAGCCCCAATGATCTAAGCCCCCAAAAGTCC